>JAWQFJ010003018.1:10000-27500 GCA_034096865.1 Theodoxus fluviatilis
TCTCACTTGAACTAATGATGTGAACATACTGGTAAAACCTTCATTCCATTCTAAAGAGAATGAAGTGTCAAGTGGTTTTAGACCTAGATATGGGGGCAAGCAGTGGTGGCCCATTGGAGTCGACAAAGGCAGGAGTGAGCAGTCTCTCGTCTCTTCTGGTGTGTCCATATGTGGCTTAACAGATAAATACATGAGCAGGACACTGGAAACGTCTTAGGGGATGCCCTCAGCAGCATCCGTCCTCTTTTTCCTGGCTCTGGTGAGGTGGGTAATGGCTCTGTACATTTGAGATACAGCAGCTGGTCACGATATCCCTTTCTTACTGTGACTTTGACGGTTTTACAAATGTGACTTGCTCTTTGTTGTGCAGGGATGGAGGCCATCATGTCCGAGTTCTTCAATGACACCTCCACCGCCTTCTACATCATCTTGATAGTGTGGATGGCAGACCAGTACGATGCCATCTGCTGCCACACCAACATCAGCAAGCGGTTCTGGCTCAGGTAGGCATTATCAGCTGCTGTGTAGCTGTCATTAGGAGTAGCTGTCTGCAGGGAAGAAGACGGGCAGCATTGTGTCAGTCTGTTTGTGGTCATTTTTGCCACGTTAATAGAAGCTTTGAACTGATAAGTGCTCCCTCGAGTTTTTGTCTGAAATCCTCTCTTCTGTGGCAGCCTGCGTTGGAATGTTTCTGATGACTCTTTCATTTGTTCTGAACCGTTCTTGTTTTTTCAGCTGTTCTCCTAATGTTCCGTGGAGGTTTGACAAAATTCATTGATGAAGACAAATAGGGTTACTTTTGCATTTTCCAGTCATCTGATGTTCACTTTTGATAATAAAGATACTTTCTGAAGGATGTTTGAGAATTTTGAGATTACTGTTTACAAGTTTACAAGATTACATCATTTGTTCAACTCTTGCTGCATCAGAAAGTTATAAGTAATGTGGATACTCCCATCATCAGAATCTTTGCTGCCTGTATCCTTGTTCACATTTTGCTTTCAGGCTGTTGTTAATACTTGCATCTCACTGTGATATAAAAAAAATTTTCTCTTCTTTTTTCAGGTTTTTCTACTTGTACCACTTTGCGTTTTATGCCTACCACTACCGATTCAATGGACAGTACAGTGGCTTGGCTCTCTTTGCTTCGTGGCTCTTCATCCAGGCAAGTTCCTGCTTTATTTTCCTACACCACATGTCCCAAGTGTGTGCTGTACAGTGAACATTCCCTACAGGGCTGTAGTTTTCTATCTGAGCTCTGCTTTATTTTCTTGTACCACATGTCCCAAGTGTGTGCTGTACAGCGAACATTCCCTACAGGGCTGTAGTTTTCCATCTGAGCTCTGCTTTATTTTCTTGTAGCACATGTCCCAAGTGTGTGCTGTACAACGAACATTCCCTACAGGGCTGTAGTTTTCCATCTGAGCTCTGCTTTATTTTCTTGTACCACATGTCCCAAGTGTGTGCTGTACAGTGAACATTCCCTACAGGGCTGTAGTTTTCCATCTGAGCTCTGCTTAATTTTCTTGTACCACATGTCCCAAGTGTGTGCTGTAGAGTGAACATTCCCTGCAGGGCTGTAGTTTTCCATCTGAGCTCTGCTTAATTTTCTTGTACCACATGTCCCAAGTGTGTGCTGTAGAGCGAACATTCCCTACAGGGCTGTAGTTTTCTATCTGAGCTCTGCTTTATTTTCTTGTACCACATGTCCCAAGTGTGTGCTGTACAGCGAACATTCCCTACAGGGCTGTAGTTTTCCATCTGAGCTCTGCTTTATTTTCTTATGCGGTATGCCCTGTGTAGGTGCTCTACAGTTAATCATCCTGTAATATCTCTCACCTGAACTCTTCCTTGTAACAATTGAGTTTACATATAGAGCCATATTTCTGGTGCAGTTCCACTTTCACAATGACTAGCTCACATTTGAAGTACCACACTGTCTTTAAACACAAGCCTGCATTGATTACTGTCATTTCCCAGCAAGTTTAGAGTGTACTTAATCCTCTCCCCCCCCCCCCCCCCCCCCCCCCCCCCCAATTTTTTTTATTCTTTCAAATAGATGTCGACACTTTTATTAACATTATCTTCACATTTCATATAATGAACCAAATTTATGCCCTTGACTGGTCAGGATTTAGGTCAGGAACATGCAGGTTAGTTAGTCCATGCCAGGCAAGAGTGACATTAACGCTCCTGCTTCCTCATCTTTGCAGCACTCTATGATCTACTTTTTCCACCACTACGAGCTGCCAGCCATCCTGCAGCAGGCCCACTTCCAGGAGATCCTGCAGCACCAGCAGAATGCCGAGGCCCACGCCGCCAACGGTGGCAACACACCTGGCCCCTCTGACCCTGGGCCCTCTCCCTCTTCCCCCTCTCCCTCCCCCCCCTCTGAGGGCTCTCATGCCAACTCCCCAGCTAGTGATGCTGGAGGGCACAGCCCTGGGGGAGGGGAGGGGGCAGAGGCGAATGGAGGGGCGAGGACAGCCGTAGCCAGCCAGTCCTCTCCGGCTGCCGTCCGCCTCAGCACCATCACCTCCCGTCTCTCCCAGGACTCGGTTTTGAACCCCAGCTCTTCATCCAGCCAGGAGTCTGAGGCAGTGCCACAGGTAAGCTAGCTTATTTGAGTGAATTGAGATCTCCATTTTGCATGCTACAAGCACTCCCCCAAGTTCCTTTGGCTGTCAGGTGTCTTGACTGTGAAGCCCCAGTAGTGTCAGCACTTTCACTGAGAGGCATTGGCTTCATTTAGTCAGATTTTCCATGTGTAGCATGAGTCGTTTTCCTTGTGAAGCTTTCATGTTCTGCAGACATTTATCGGGAAGTGTGCGCCATCTTTGCTGGACTAGAAAATCAATGTCTGGTGACAGGCGTCCATCTGTTCCTCCAGGCATCTCTATTGCAAGCTTTTGGAGTCAAGAACTCCTTCAGGCCACAGTGCAAGAGTGTTTGACTTTGAAAGCTTGCCAAAGACAAGCATAGAGATATAGCCAGACACCTGACAGACACCTGTCACCAGACACTAATTTTCAAGTTCTCTTAGTCTGACCCTGGCAACCCCTTGTGGGTCGGGGGTCAGAATAGACCCACCATGTCTCCCTTCGTGATTCGCAAGAGGCGAATTGCTAGGGACATGGTGACTTGCTTTGTGCTCACTTAAGCTATTCTATCGATTTTCATGCTTAATGGCCTTAAATAGCTTGCAAAGGCTGATAGGCCATAAAACTCCATCCATCCATCCATCCATCCATCCATCCATCCATCCATCCATCCATCCATCCATCTCTGGCACTTCATTTCTCTCATTGCTGGAGGTAGAGATGTGTCCCCTGTTGTAGGTCAGTCGTGATGATGTGTTCCTGTATTTTTCTGCAGGGTGTCTCTCAGCGGGTGTCGGACATAGTTTCCACACTAAACACTGTGATTCCACCTACTGGCCAAGGTGTAAGACGCCGTCAGTTCACCGTGGAGAGCATCCGTGTCCTGACGCCCTCAAGTTTCTCCAACTTCATCCTCCGCTTCAGCAGCCAACCAACAGCCACAGCCTCTGCCTCTGCCTCTGCCACCCCTGCCAACTCTACTACTGCCATCACCACCTCTTCCTCCACTTCCAACTCCACTGCTACTACTAATGCTGTGGCTGCTGATACTGGTGGTATTGGCAGCGCAGGAGTCGGAGATGCTGCTCAGGAGGAGCTAGTGGCTTCAACCTTTGCTGCAAGTGTCCAGGAAGTAGCTGCTCTTTCACCAAGCTCTGACCTACAGACGCCGGCGGACAGCACCAATACTGGGGTACCTGAGTGCCCCCAGACTTTGCCAGGGAGTGCAAGTGGGAGACAGTCTGGCTTTCTGCTCAGCCAGCAGGCAGCTACATCTCCAGCTATGGATGCAGAGCGCCACAGAGCAGAGCCAGCCTTGCATTCCAGTTCTGCTGGGTTGGCGCCGCAATGGGCAGGCCTTCGTGACAGCAGCCTGTCTGAGAGGGAATCAGTCAGTGGGAGTGCAGTGCCTGTCTATGACTCAGCTGCTGCTGACACCAGTGTGCCTGAAATGGCGCTGCCCTCCAAGCAGGGAACCTCACTGCCGCAGATGGCTGCCTCTCCCCTGGGGCAGGGAGACGGGCTGACTGCCCCCACTGGGAAGGCAGCGTCATCTCCAATTGTGCATGTGGTGTCTGTGCACTCCTCCACCGATGTTGACTCTGGCCTGGCAGATGGCGACCTGTCATCATGAAATGGACAAGAGCGTTTATGCTGTAGCTCCTGCAACCACCAGGTAAAACCTGGATCTTGTTTGTCAGATCCCAAGTTCTTCAACTGAGCCCGTTTTGTGGGTTGTGAGTGGATTACTTCCAGCTAATTACAGGAAGTTGTCTAAGGAATATTGTTATGTGTATTGGTGCAGGAACCCCGGGTGATCAGTGCAAGTGTTGGATATCATGCGGAGATTATCATGAAGTGCTCTTCTGTGAAGGTGTATGGCTTCAGCTACTTCGAGATGCACCAGCTTCATGGTGTCGAAAATGAACTTCCTCGGTGCATTTACTTTCTGCTGTGGTCTTTTGCAAGGACAGTTGAAGCGTATGAATGCCTAAATAGAAGCAGATTTTTATACTGGAAAGCTAGAGTCTGTGCCAGAAATGCAACTGGAGTGTTGATGTATCCTCTGCTTTGTCTACTGAACGTTAAAGAGGACTCCACTCTCTGCTTGTGCAAAGGTGGAATGTTCACTGTGCTGAAAATGAGCAACTGGCAGTCATTGATGAGTAGCATGTAGATAAAAGTGGTTGCATGTGTCTGGAGTTACTTGGTCAGAAACACCCCCCCCAAAAAAAAAAAAAAAACAACTGAATGATTATAAGTGTATAAAGCCAGCAAAATTGGAATCATTTTGAGTAATATGGCATTTGTGCCAGGGTGAGGAAAAAATAAATAAATAAACTGAAAAACCCCTTGTTTGTGTAACATGAGAACGAATGAAGAGGATCACTCAGGCCATTTCTCATGTTGCCAGCCCCTGATTTGTATTATGCAGTGTTATTGTTTTTGTTCTCCCCTGACTGGTATGTGGATGTGAAACTTATGATGTAGTGTGATGATTTTATGTGTAGTTCATTGTAATGTGCTCTTTCGTGGAAAACAATGCTAATGGCAATTTCTTTGAATGTATAAGCATGTTCGAAAATCAACAACCCAGTTATGTTTCTTAATGCACAAAACTCTTCAAAATGATTTTCTACAATTGCTCTTTGGGATGCAGTTTTAGGAATTTTTCTTGTCATCTGTAATCTTTCTATCTATATTTATCATGAAATTGCATTTACTTCAAATTGTAAAAGTGAGTAATTCTTACTTTCTGTTACCTATTTCTAGTTATAAAAAATAAAGAGAGGAAATAACTTGGGGGAAATATACCCTTGATATATGTATAGAAAAAAAGTTATCTGTACTTCTATGTGCTGTTTGTGCCTAGCACTAGCTTAATACCAACTCTTTCAAGTAAGGGAAACTGTACTGTAGAGTTGGCCGGTGTGATTGCCAACAAGCCATTGTGTACACTGTGGCAGATGCTGATACCGTGTCTCAGCGTGATCAGTGATAGTGATGTCCTTGACATTCCACTCATACCTATCTGCACCATGAGGACTTTGTTGTTGTCCCAAGAAGATGTGATAATAAAACTCCTTTATTCTGCTTTCAACATGGTCTGATTGTGAGTCAATCTGTAGTTGATTAATTGTTTTTTTTCACTCCCTAGTTTTGATATGGAAATTTGAAATGAAAGTGCCTCAGCTATGCTACAGACATTTTCTGAATGAACTTAATACATGTGCCATAGACTAGGCTTTATAATCCTTGGTGCAACTTTGACAAGTAAATAGCATTCTAGGATAGGAAATAGGTTTTTAATGCACACATACCTTGCCACAGTGAGGTTGATTGCCTCAGTGACATGATAGGCTCAAGAACTGAACAAGTTCTGTTTGATCTGCTCAATGAGGTTTGTGGTCATTCGTCTCATTATGGAAAATTACCTGTCTATTGTGTGTTTTGTCCAAGGGACTGAAATGTGTTATGTGTATGTGATTGCTACAAAGTGAATCAACTTCTGTTCTCATCGTCGCTAATGTCTCGCAAGTTGTTCATTTATCATTCTCAAGTAGCAATGATGTAGTAATGATGGTGGAGATAGTGACTGTAATGCCTTCTGCATATTGGCTTTTATTTCCTCCTTTGATGAGGTTGGTTTGGTTTTTCTCCTCAAAGAGGACAGGTGAAAGTAAAAGTGACTTGATTGAGCTTTGTCACGTGGAGGTGATCTTGAGGCAGACAAAATGAAAAACAGTTCATGTGAGATCTTGTAATGGACAAAAATGGAGGGGGAAAAAATGCATGTGAGATCTTGTGCTAGACTAAACAACAAAAATACTGCACAAGTTAAATATTTCAAGAGACAGTTGCAAACTCTGATGCTGAAACAGAAAATTATGCCTCAGTCAAAGTTTGCATCTGATAAGGCAACACAGGGGTCAGTGATATCACTACCGCGGCAGTGTTACAGGGGCTGCAGCAGTGGGTTTGAGACCACTTGCCTGTCAGAATGCAATGCAGGAGCTTTGTCTAACATGGAATCGAAGACCCACTGAAGCCTTCTCTGAAAGCTTGCATAGTGTGGTCTGTTGACTTCTGCCTTGATCGAGTGCTGGTGATTTTTGTTGGTGTATCAGGAGAGAATGACGACTCAATTTTATGAGTGATGTATGTGTTCTTGACTATTCAGAGTGAGTTTTGTATGGTGTGGTGATCTTGAAAGTTGGATGTGTTCCATTAAACAAGCCTAATTGTCTTCAAGCAGATGTGTGTAGTTGATGGAAGTTCAGGTGCAGATTGTCTGTGTACTTTTCTTAGATCAGGTTGTAGCTCCTGTTGTCAGATGTATACTACTTACTTAATTTTATTGCATCTGTATGTACTCCTTTTTTTACCGACTTGTATGCCATCAACTATTGTTTTTTGTGAGCAATGGGTGGACATCACAATGTGTTGCTTGGTCTGAAGAGTGAAGTGGAATTTTCTGCTTATCATGAGAAAAAGTGTTTGAAAGGACAAACATTTGGTGGTGTACTCATGTCCATTTTCCCACTTTATAATATCCTTTTTGTTTAGTTTCCATTCAAACTGTGCTGTTTTATGGTTGTCGTAGAGAGTCTGGGCAATTTTGGCTTGTTGATACCACACTAGGTAAACTTTTTCAGTGAAAGATGTTGGACTGTGAACTGGCTTCTGAAGTCTTTCAAAGTGTAAAACTCAAGCTTGCAGTTCACTGTACATAATGTCTGGGTGTTGTTACTATTCATAGAGGATGATGGTCTATTAAGACATTGAAGGTGTACAATTCTATTGTGGTGGAATGCATGAATGATATACCATGCAAATAGGAGATGTCTCTTTTTGGTTACAGTGGAAGATCTTGTGTTCAAAAGATTGCTGTACAGGAAGATAATCAGTTCTATTATTGTTGAATATGATAGGTTTTCATTTTATAGTATTGGTGTATGTACATTGCCAAACCTTGGTTTCCAGAGGGCCGTCAACGTTTTTCGCCCTTTAGCATTGATGACAAGGCTCTGTCTAGTCCACATATGCATTGAATACATATATTCATACTGGACAAATCCTGATCAGTAGCTTTTGTCAAGAGTGAGCATTTCTGCCAGTTTTGTTAACTGAAGACCATTTTTTTAAACTTATGGAAGTTCGTAATGGAGTCCATATTTCCACACAAATGACAGGAGGCAACTTTTGTTCATGAAAAGCCTCCTTTTCCACCTGGCAAGCCAGGAAGACAATGTTGGGTCATGTGTCTTTTTGGCAGTATTGTCATTCTTGAGTTCTCAGAACTGATGCCAAGTTTATGGAGGCCCTGCAACATTGCGCTGTTGAAAGCACTTTCTGCACATTACCTGTTCATTGTGATACATGAATGTCATGCATGTCTGTGAACCTGAGAATGTCTGGGCAATGCTCCATATCAGTTTCTACTCTTTGTACAGTCTGGTGTTGGCATCCTATTTTGGAATTTGTTGGAGTGAGAACATGCTTGTGTGACAGTGTTAGATGCACAATGAGGCCTAAATAGGATTGTTTTGATGTTAGTGTTTGGTTCTCATCATACCAGAGTACCGTACCAGTTTAGTGTTAATGCTTGCTAATGCCCACAAATGTGATTAAAGCAGAAAAGTTAAGTCATTTATGGGGTTCTTCAGTTTGAATTGGTTGGATTCTTGGTAGCACTGGTTAAGATGTGTTGCACCCTGACTTCTGTGACTAATTAGTTGCTGTGTATTGTTCTTCAGTGTGTACTATTTTCGATTGTGTTTCGCAATATACAGTTTAACATACAAGCAGATCTTTTGGGTTTACCTAAAATGATGAGCAAATAAACTGGACTGCCCTGTAATTTTGTCTGTATTCTTCATCCCTTTCTGTCAATTTAGATTTGCTTATCTCTCCTGGGCTGTTATTATTGTCAAGTTGATGAGGTGGAAACACCGTCATTTAATAGGCATCGGACCGGTCATCCCACAGTCTCACAAGCAGCAGTAGTTTCTGAATGTTCTTGTAACATCACACAACTGCTCTCATTTCTTTTTTCGAACCAATTTGAAGAGAAGCAATATTGTGTGTGTGTGTGTGTGTGTGTGTGTGTGTGTGTAACCTTGTGTGTATGTGTGTGTGTGTGTGTGCAAAAGGTAATTGAAGCAACCTCCCAATACCAACATTGGTAACTCAACAGTGAAAGCATCATGCTGGTGTTTCCTCACTCTGTTTCCTTGTCATGGTAGGTAGGTAGGTAGGTAGGTAGGTAGGTAGGTAGGTAGGTAGGTAGGTAGGTAGGTAGGTGTCCACTGGTCCTGGAGGACCGTGGATTTGTGCCACTGGATGCCAGCCCAGTTCTGTTGTCAACTGCACCTGCCATGACCTGGATGTCCACTGCAGGAAAGGCAATCCAAGCCACAGCATCAGCATATGAAGGCTGAAGCCTGTCTATCCAGCTGAAGCAGGGCTGACCTTTGGCCCATCATGACCCAATGTTTGTACTGAAAAAGACTCCCTAAAACCTGAATTTTCCCCACAAATAACACCAGGTCAACTTCTTTTATTCAAAAATGCATTTCATCACTTGTTTACTGTACATCATAGTAACAAGATGTTAAACACTGTTTAAAGTGAAATGAATATATGCTACAGAACTGCATCATCATTGTTGCTCCTAGTACATGTGATAAATTTGAAGAAAAAAGTGCACAAAAATATCATTTTTCTTTCCTCCAGATAGTCGTAAACTGGAGTTATTCTCAATGGTAGAGTGAAAAATTAGCCAGATGAGATGCCAGCATCACATCCAGTAGTAAAGGGAGATGCAATGCACATGTCACATCCAGGCATAAGGGCTAGATGGTTGTAAGGGCTAGAGGCACTGGCCAACTGTCCACTCCACAGCTCCTCACTCACCTGGAGAGATCCCTCTGCACCCCTTGTCGCCAGGTGCGTCTGTCAGAAGCAGTTACCTCCCAGGTGTCCAGCAACACCTGGGAGGTAACTAAAGGGGATCAGCCTGGACACCTGGGAGGTAACTAAAGGGGATCAGCCTGGACACCTGGGAGGTAACAAGGCAGTGACGATCAGTCTGGACACCTGGGAGGTAACTAAAGTGGGGTTCAGTCTGGACACCTGGGAGGTAACTAAAGTGGGGATCAGCCTGGACACCTGGGAGGTAACTGCAGTGGGGATCAGCCTGGACACCTGGGAGGTAACAAGGCAGTGAGGATCAGTCTGGACACCTGGGAGGTAACTAAAGGGGATCAGCCTGGACACCTGGGAGGTAACTGCAGTGGGGATCAGCCTGGACACCTGGGAGGTAACAAGGCAGTGAGGATCAGTCTGGACACCTGGGAGGTAACTAAAGGGGATCAGCCTGGACACCTGGGAGGTAACTGCAGTGGGGATCAGCCTGGACACCTGGGAGGTAACAAGGCAGTGAGGATCAGTCTGGACACCTGGGAGGTAACTAAAGGGGATCAACCTGGACACCTGGGAGGTAACTGCAGCGAGGATCAGCCTGGACACCTGGGAGGTAACAAGGCAGTGAGGATCAGCCTGGACACCTGGGAGGTAACTACAGTGGGGATCAGCCTGGACACCTGGGAGGTAACTAAAGTGGGGATCAGTCTGGACACCTGGGAGGTAACTAAAGTGGGGATCAGCCTGGACACCTGGGAGGTAACTAAAGTGGGGATCAGCCTGGACACCTGGGAGGTAACTACAGTGGGGATCAGCCTGGACACCTGGGAGGTAACTGCAGTGGGGATCAGCCTGGACACCTGGGAGGTAACTAAAGTGAGGATCAGCCTGGACACCTGGGAGGTAACTACAGTGGGGATCAGCCTGGACACCTGGGAGGTAACTGCAGTGGGGATCAGCCTGGACACCTGGGAGGTAACTAAAGTGGGGATCAGCCTGGACACCTGGGAGGTAACTAAAGTGGGGATCAGCCTGGACACCTGGGAGGTAACTGCAGTGAGGATCAGCCTGGACACCTGGGAGGTAACTACAGTGGGATCAGCCTGGACACCTGGGAGGTAACTAAAGTGGGATCAGCCTGGACACCTGGGAGGTAACTAAAGTGGGATCAATCTGGACACCTGGGTGGTAACTAAAGTCGGATTAGCCTGGACACCTGGGAGGTAACTGCAGTGGGGATCAGCCTGGACACCTGGGAGGAAACTGCAGTGGGGATCAGCCTGGACACCTGGGAGGTAACTAAAGTGGGGATCAGCCTGGACACCTGGGAGGTAACTAAAGTGGGGATCAGCCTGGACACCTGGGAGGTAACTAAAGTGGGGATCAGCCTGGACACATGGGAGGTAACTAAAGGGGATCAGCCTGGACACCTGGGAGGTAACTGCAGTGGGGATCAGCCTGGACACCTGGGAGGTAACTAAAGTGGGGATCAGCCTGGACACCTGGGAGGTAACTAAAGTGGGGATCAGCCTGGACACCTGGGAGGTAACTAAAGTGAGGATCAGCCTGGACACCTGGGAGGTAACTAAAGTGGGGATCAGCCTGGACACCTGGGAGGTAACTAAAGTGGGGATCAGCCTGGACACCTGGGAGGTAACTAAAGTGGGGATCAGCCTGGACACCTGGGAGGTAACTAAAGTGAGGATCAGCCTGGACACCTGGGAGGTAACTAAAGTGGGGATCAGCCTGGACACATGGGAGGTAACTAAAGTGGGGTTCAGCCTGGACACCTGGGAGGTAACTAAAGTGGGGATCAGCCTGGACACCTGGGAGGTAACTAAAGTGGGGATCAGCCTGGACACCTGGGAGGTAACTAAAGTGGGGATCAGCCTGGACACCTGGGAGGTAACTAAAGTGGGGATCAGCCTGGACACCTGGGAGGTAACTGCAGTGGGGATCAGCCTGGACACCTGGGAGGTAACTAAAGTGGGATCAGCCTGGACACCTGGGAGGTAACAAGGCAGTGAGGATCAGCCTGGACACCTGGGAGGTAACAAGGCAGTGGGGATCAGCCTGGACACCTGGGAGGTATCTAAAGTGGGATCAGCCTGGACACCTGGGAGGTAACTGCAGTGAGGATCAGCCTGGACACCTGGGAGGTAACTGCAGTGAGGATCAGTCTGGACACCTGGGAGGTAACTAAAGTGGGGATCAGCCTGGACACCTGGGAGGTAACAAGGCAGTGGGGATCAGCCTGGACACCTGGGAGGTAACTGCAGTGAGGATCAGCCTGGACACCTGGGAGGTAACTAAAGTGGGATCAGCCTGGACACCTGGGAGGTAACTAAAGTGGGTATCAGCCTGGACACCTGGGAGGTAACTAAAGTGGGATCAGCCTGGACACCTGGGAGGTAACTAAAGTGGGGATCAGCCTGGACACCTGGGAGGTAACTGCAGTGGGGATCAGCCTGGACACCTGGGAGGTAACTAAAGTGAGGATCTGCCTGGACACCTGGGTGGTAACAAGGGAGTGAGGATCAGCCTGGACACCTGGGAGGTAACAAGGGAGTGAGGATCAGCCTGGACACCTGGGAGGTAACTAAAGTGGGGATCAGCCTGGACACCTGGGAGGTAACAAGGCAGTGGGGATCAGCCTGGACACCTGGGAGGTAACTAAAGTGGGGATCAGTCTGGACACCTGGGAGGTAACTAAAGTGGGGATCAGTCTGGACACCTGGGAGGTAACTAAAGTGGGGATCAGTCTGGACACCTGGGTGGTAACTAAAGTCGGATTAGCCTGGACACCTCTGGGAGGTAACTAAAGTGGGGATCAGCCTGGACACCTGGGAGGTAACTAAAGTGGGGATCAGTCTGGACACCTGGGAGGTAACTAAAGTGGGGATCAGTCAGGCTGATCCTCACTGCCTTGTTACCTCCCAGGTGTCCAGGCTGATCCTCACTGCCTTGTTACCTCCCAGGTGTCCAGGCTGATCCCCACTTTAGTTACCTCCCAGGTGTCCAGGCTGATCCTCACTGCCTTGTTACCTCCCAGGTGTCCAGGCTGATCCCCACTTTAGTTACCTCCCAGGTGTCCAGGCTGATCCTCACTGCCTTGTCATGGCACCCACAGGTAAATCATTGAGTTGCATCAACACCATCTTCACTGAAGCATCTTTGTTTACAAGCTGCATGCCTCTTTACTGAAAGCTGTATTGGGGTCTTTTGTGGTGCACAAGATATCTTTCAGCATAAGAACAAAACTTTGCAAAATTAATACATACTGTTGTGCATAGACCTACAGTCTTAGAAAATTCATAAAAGAAAACTTTAAAGCTGTACAGGTGTTTCCATGTTTCAGTGGAATGATGGGGTTATAGTGCCTCAATATTGAGACTAATTGGATTTAGTTGAGTAAAGGTTATGAGTTTGCAAGTCAAAAGATCAAAATAACAATTGGGAATAGGATGCAGTATTCATCGTTTATTATGCACAATGCTCTCTGAAGTATCTGATAATTTTATCATTTTGACTTGCAGGTGAGTGGCCAGGTCATCTACTGATCAATACAATCATATGTGTTGGACACCAAAGCTCTTGGATAATTAACTCCTCTCATAAAGTCAATTTTCCGTGAAAAATAGCTGAAACTAATGGTAAAAATATAAGGCAGAACCAAGATTCATTAATACCAAACTTGTTTATTTCTGCATAACAAAAAGTAAAGTACTTTCTGCATAACAAAAAGTAAAGTACATGTTAGAACTGTTACAGCATGATACTGATAATTCTGAAGGCTCATGGGAAGTGTAGATCTGACACCGGAGAAGTTGAAGCTTCAGGGACAAGTGGGAAATTTCTTGGAAGAAACCATTTCCACAGAGTAAAGCTGCAACAGAGTTGCTGAGTAATAAATTTGGCAGCCATTAGCTTTCCCCCTGAAATAAAGGATACAGAAGACTATCCCTAACTTCAACCAAACAAGCTGGCGTTATTGACCTTTGAGCATTCATGGGCTGGTACACATCTGCTACACATGTATGGAGGATGGTCACACTGTCAAAGACCTGTACTGCACTCTGGCTACCAGATCCCAACTATCTGGCTGCCCTCAGCTGTGCTACAGAGGTGTAAGCAGGAGAGAGAATTTCACGGGCATCAGTGTTAGACAGCTTAGAATGCCTTGCTGACGATCACAGCAGGTGGGGGAAGGAGGGAGGGAGGGAGAGGGAGAGAGAGAGAGAGAGAGGGAGAGAGAGAGAGAGAGAGCAAGCAGACTGCAACTTCCTCTCACCCCTCAGAGTGTGTCTGTGGAGGCAGCAGCTAAGATTGCCATGCCGGAGTGGGATTCCTTGGCCTCTCCAGATGCTGTCCCCAGTCCATCTGACCTACAAAGGCACTGCCATTGCTTTTTGAGACAGACAGTTGCCTACTACTGCAAGAAGAGACAACTGGGCAGAGAAAGCTGTAACTTTCAACCAAACCTCGATGTGTGGGAAGATCTGGAAAGAGCTAAAGATAGCCAGGCATTTTCTAGGCATTGATGTACCCCTGACTAACTTGCCTTTTCTGCTTATGGCATGATATCTAACTTATTCCTCATCAGACTTGCACTAAGGTTCTACTTCGGCTCATACGACCAAATCAGCCTGCATTTCTTGGTAGGTTTCCCTACGCTAGCCCACCAAACTTTCTGCAACATTCCTCCAGTCTTTTCTACTTCCGTTTCAGTGTGCCCTTGACAGTAAACACAGCCAGTAGTCTCACATCAGTACAACATATGTATGTAGTGAGTGCTCCTTGCAATTTCATCAGCAACTCTCAGGACAAGAATACACATCAAAGCATGTTGATCAATTGCTTGACTAGGAAATGTTCAGGAATTGCGATTCCCCAATATTTGATTTGTCTCGACAGGTGGAGATTCAAAGAAAGACTCACCATCTCATCATGGCAGTAAGGTTCTAACATACGTATAGCTGTGTTTCAAAACTTATGCACAATTTTGTAAAGATAGGGGAACTAAGTAGAATGGACAAAATAAATGATGACGAAATGAAAGCTACAATTTAGTTATTAAAATTGTGGATGAAACACTGAAAATTTAAACAGTCTGATATCAGTGGATGATAATATGATCCGCATTAAATGAGTCAAGAGCAGATGGATTGGAAAAGGTTTATTGATACCTTTCCTGCCATCTCCTTGTTAACCACACTTTGAATATGATGCATGGGTCCATCAAGTCACAAAGCAGTAAGCAGTTTTTTAAAAGGAAGAGAGAAACCGCACATCACAATACAGTGAGGCAACTAACCACAAAGTGACACCTTGTGGGATTTGCCTGAAAAAGCCCAACCACAGAGACTTGGAAGGAAAGAACATCCCCAGCATCAGCCCACAAAATGCACGACATAATTATCAGAAATGCTTGAAACCAGGTAAGCTTTGACACTTGTAGGTAATATTTTTGCGGAAGAAATGTCTACTTGTAAAACAAAATTCAGTGAGTAATAATAAGTTTGGCCATGCATTTGTCGTGTATGACGCAAAATCAATCAAATGTGCATTCCCCCTAAGATTTGAGAGAGAAAGATTTCCAGTATTAAATTGTGTTCAATCGAAATGTAGAAATCTGAAACAATTCAACGTATCGTTTCTGTTCTCAACAAGTCTTTGCAATGTGTATAGCATGTCGGATGGAACCATGATGATGGGATTATAACCAGAATGATTCCTGCTTCAATGAATAACCTCGCATACCTAGTACATGTGATGCTTCAAAACTAGTACCAAATATAGGCAACACAATGTCAGCAGTAACAAGAGCAGGAATATCTTAATGAGTAATACAGTATATTTTCTCATCTACCATCAATGCACTTATGGCAGATCGGCCATGGTGGTTCATGACTTTGGGGCAGAACTCAGCAAATGTACAGGCACTTGAAATCAACCAATCAAGACAAACACCACACAGATGGGTCCCTATCTCCTTCCCTTAACCTTCACTTTGTAACATTCAAATATACAGTACGTGCATCTCTTTCCAGGAAGACATAATCGGAAAACCTTCCTCCTTAACAAGAAATCATCACCAGCAAAGTGAACAACAATACTCTTGGTACATAGAAGTTACATCATGTCATCTGACACTCCTCAGTGCAGAGAATCAAAACAACACAAAAGGGAATAAACACGAGACCTCAAGGAAACATTGGCCAACATTTTATTAAAGACTCTAGTTTTCATGTCAGTCAAGGCCCTCTCTATATCTCCAAGATGGAAAGAGCTTGGTCATGTAAGTGTCTACTGACTGTTTCATCCATTGCAGAAGAAACAGACGATTAACTGCAGGCTATACTCAAATACTACAACGCTCTGTGGAAAGGCATTCCAGACTTGAAGGCTTGATCTGTCATTCATAATTCAAAGCTTCAAACGCCACGGGATTGGCATGTACCTGTGCCTGGTCAAATGGTACAAGACAATATACATGCAAGCATTATTCAAATACATCAGTGGCATGGTGGTCACTGAAAACGAAATCTTATGACAACTTAGACGTCTAAAAAGTCCATGGTCGTTTTCATCATTGTCCAGCTCAGCTTAAATTAAAGTTTTCATGTGTCATGACACAATTCATTGATTAAGAGGGTGATTCGGTGTGTCCCTTGAAGTCACACAGTGAAGGCCATAAATGCAGCGCATTTCAAGTGCACTGGACACGATCCTGGGTGAGCTATACCGAGGGCATCCACTCAAACTTTAGTGCGTTGCTGTTTGCACAAGACAGAATCCAAGCTGGCTTTTCCATGCCGATGCTGACCAGTCAGTATAAGGCACGGTAGGCAAAATCACAGCTCGTTTGACCTTAATCAGGAAACAGGTTAGCATTCCTTCTTGCGACATGCATGCATGGCTGCAAAAGTGAGCTTCTCACTCACCAAGTTCAGCGGCACTGTTTCAGTTCATTGTTCTTCTTGCCGTCAAAGGATCAGTCGCAAACTCACAAGGCACATTAAGGCTAAAACTATTTCTTGAAGACGTCTTTAAATTTTGGAATTCAGTTCAAGCATTATTCTGTATGCTTGATTTCCTGGCTCAGTGCATACAATAATGTAATCGTTATGAGGAAGGACGTAGACGGTTCCTCAATACAGAAATCACACCGACTTAACAGTTCCAGTAGGAGCTCATGGTGAATTCAATTGATCAGTTTATCTCGGAGAGCAGCAACAGAGTGCTTGCTTGAAATCACGTCATGTAAAATCAGACTGACCTAATGTACCACAGGACAGGGAATGCATCC
The DNA here is from genome assembly GCA_034096865.1 of Theodoxus fluviatilis. Classification (NCBI taxonomy): domain Eukaryota; kingdom Metazoa; phylum Mollusca; class Gastropoda; order Cycloneritida; family Neritidae; genus Theodoxus; species Theodoxus fluviatilis. The sequence continues at coordinate 26,834 of JAWQFJ010003018.1, forward strand.
CTTTCTTTTGTAGAACAAGCACTTGATTGTTTGTCTCCAACAATTTCAACACAGATAAAAACCCTCCAAGATACTCCTGAAGTTCTGCTGTGTTGTCTTAAATGTCTGATCTGATGCCAGCGAATTGCATAAGTTTTAAGACTTGCAGGAAGCTCTTGAAGCCTCCACTCCTTGAAACTCACTCAGAGGACTCATTCTGGCAAAAGTTTTTTCAGTCCTTTCCCATTCATCAGACACAGTGCTGCTCTTCTTTGCTGAAGTACTATTTATCATGGTTCAGAGTTCCGTGAGACTGTGATACATACTCACAAACTGGACATGCTTGTCTCATAAGAGGGCGAATGGTTACGAACTCCCAGCGTGCTGCCTCTTTCCACACACAACATAACACAGCAAATCCAGCCATCAGCAGAGATTGCTTCATAACTGAAGCAGCAAAATGTCGATGCAATTTCAAAACCACATGACGTTGATCATAAAAATCTTCACAAGATCTGGAGTGTGAAAAGTCAACCAGAATATTCCCCAACATCCGATTCGTCATTCCAACCTTATTGGCAGGAACAAATGTTCCTGTAACATGCCATACTATCCACACTTAGTTTCAGTATCCTCTTGGATCCTATACTTCCAGACGATGAGTTTGGAGTAAGCTGTATGTGGTTCC
>JAWQFJ010003018.1:28646-118646 GCA_034096865.1 Theodoxus fluviatilis
TTCCCCGACCACCACCCCACGGAGGACGGCAGCATGCAACCCTGTAAGGCGGCGCGGTGTTCCACGTGCGCAATCATCTGCACGGAGACGACGATTACCAGGGGCCAGACCGTACACCACGTCAGAGGCAAGCATACCTGCCATTCCAGAGATTTGGTATATCTCATCAGGTGCCGCAGAGGATGCCCTGACGCTTGGTACATCGGAGAGACTGGTCAGCGACTCCGCCAACGGATGAACGGGCACCGCGCCACCATCAGAAACCTGTCGCCCCTCCCAGTCAGCGAACACTTCAACCTGTCCGACCACTCACCCGCTGACATGCTCGTGAGCGTGCTGAGGGGCGGGTTGCACGACCTCCACCAACGTCGGGTTATGGAGCAGAGACTCATCATCAGGTTTGGCACGCAGCACACCGGGCTCAACAGAGACACGGGCTTCATGGCTCACTACCGTTGAGCCCGCCCTGCTCTGTGGCACGGGTTCCCCCTGTTCTCTGCGGTGTGGACGGTCCTTCTACGGGGGTGAGCGCATGTCCACTCCTGCTTTTCTCGGGGGACTTGCGTTGCACGAGCCTCCGCCAGTCCCCTATTTAAACCCTACGCCTGCCAGTCCTGTACCACTTGGCCTGAAGAAGGAGGATCCCCTCCGAAAGCTCGCCTACGACTGCTCTAGAAGCCTACGACTGCTCTAGTAACGGCCCTCTTCAGGGCCCACTTCTCTCACGAGAGAATACAATTGGTCAGACTCCGGTCATTTTTTTCTGTTTTCTTTTTTTCCAGGTGAACTTTGTATAGTCTGACACCGGCTCCTTACCTCTACGATGTATATGTATGTATTTGTATCTTCTCTTATTCTTGGTTGTCTCTCAGGTGTCGAGAAAGATGATGCGCTGTGCCATCATCTGAGGATGCACATATGGCAAATTCCGAGGCACACAGGTGGCTGCAGGTGGGGCAAGGAACATCTGTCTGGAAAGTGGTTGAAGCAGCTCTGTGTTGCCTTGCTCATGCAGCTTATTTGTATACAATATACACTTAGCATCATGAGAGCAGCTTTTGACTTTAACAGTGTCCAGGTCTGCACAATCTCAGGTCAGCAAAGGAACTTACTTCATGCTGACTGCTGCTGGTCACACACACACACACACACACACACACACACACACACACACACACACACACACACACACACACACACACACACACACACTCAGTTCCAAATTACTTCTGCACTAAAGGAGCAGGTCCCAGAATTAGTTAGACATTTTCTCAGACTGGGAAGGCTGTCCTCCACTTTTGTCAAAGTTTCCATGTTTGTTGTTGGTAAGATTAGCTCATCAATGTCCACATCCATTTGCCCCTTTTCAGGCACTTCAGGGCATTATTGGTTTGAAAAGTGAGCACCACCCACCATAGTGTCCATGTGAGTGGATTTTTAAAATCAAGTAACCATTTTACATTTGATCCAATGCTGACGTGCTGCAGAAATCTTTGTTACTGCAAAACTATTAACAAAATCAAGAAAAACTTATTCAGGAATGAGGACAAGTCTTCCATTCAAATTATCAAGTTAACAATACCTGGAAAGACAAAATTATATTTTGGCAACACACTCAGCAGTTCTACTTACTACTATTAACTGGAAGATGTAGGTTAACTCCCAGTCTTTACAAGCCTGAACATGTTTGACACCACTTTGCAATTTCTGCTGCAAATAACAAAAGATGGAGTATATCATAACACACCATAGTATTACACATCATGACCTTTATTGCCATGTTAGCAGGTTTACATGAAATACAGGTCATAGCATGGTCATTTCCCATCAATGTCTATTCGTGATTGTGCTAGAGAAAGCTACCATAATGTGTCAGAAATGACAAAATCAAAATTTTCAACCACACCATAATTCAGTTATCATAACAATTTAGAGAAAAAAGCTTATCTACAGCATACACAATACATCTTTTTCATTGTGGTAAACTACCAAAAAAGGATATGTGACATGGCTTCCTGATGATTTTGCCTAACATTTGCTCGAAAACTGTCCCAGGCACTTTGGTATAATTTGTCATGCAGTCAATATTACTGATCCAGAATCTCTCAAACTAAATGCTTGTGGTTCTAATAACACATGCTTTGCTACAATGTTTGTGTAATAAGACAATGCAACTTGCAATTCTATTCATAAGCACACAGAAAAAAAGTTGTTAAGGTAACATGGAAAGAAAGAGGGTTGGGACTGAACTTTTCTTTTTTTTTTTAGAGGATGCCAGATTGATCATAAATGAAACCTTTCACAGAAAATGCTTTTAAAATCCTTAAATAGTGGATTCTCTGACTGTTCATGGGCAGGGAAGTTGTCAATTTCTTCTTTTTTTCTTTTTCTTTCCTTTTTTTGTCATGATGGAAAACAAAGTTATCTTTCATAAACTACTCAGGTAAGACAACAATCAGGGTGGGGGGTTGGGGGAGTAGTATACACATGGACTTATATATATAAGTCAATATAAATATTGAAAGACACAATAAAAGACAGGGACAGAGAAAGATGCAGAGAGAGAGAGAGAGAGAGAGAGAGAGAGAGAGAGAGAGAGAGAGAGAGAGAGAGAGAGTGAGAGAGAGGAGATGGAGGGGGGGGGGGGAGGAGGAGGGAGGGGAGAGAGAGGGAGAGAGAGAGAGAGAGAGAGAGAGAGAGAGAGAGAGAGAGAGAGAGAGAGAGAGAGAGAGAGAGAGATAGAGAGAGAGCGCGAGAGAGAGAGAGAGAGAGAGAGAGAGAGAGAGAGAGAGAGAGAGAGAGAGAGAGAGAGAGAGAGAGAGAGAGAGAGAGAGAGAAACTTGCACACACACCAACACAAAAAACATGCACAGTACACACACACAGACATACAGAGAGAGAGAGAGAGAGAGAGCGAGAGAGAGAGAGAGAGAGAGAGAGAGAGAGAGAGAGAGAGAGAGAGAGAGAGAGAGAGAGAACAGACTGACAGATGGTCATAGGCACAGACACACACACACACACATACACACTAACACAACAAGAAGGGCAAAGCCCACACGACCTTGAAGCAAGGTCAAGTCACTATGTATGTTTTTTGACGCCTTGTCATCATACACCATCATGCCAAATTGGGTGTTGATAGACTTTATAGTCTCTGAGAAAAATCCAATGTTAAAGTTTTTTTACAGATGACAGGACGCCTGGACGCCCGACACCGGTGACCTAGTATGAAAGTATAACATGTGTACTACAATGTTATGAAGTTTGGAAGAGTTATCTTCCATAGTTCAGGGTCAATGTCACCTCAAAATATGTATACAATTCAACTTTAAAGAGCTCCTGTGACCTTGACCTTGAAGCAAGGTAAATCAAACTGGTATCAAAAGATAGGGATTACTTTGCCCTATATACCATATATAGGTCAGGTATCTAATCTAAAAAAATTCAGAGAAAATATGGAAAATGTGAAAAATTGCTGTTTTTTAGACAACATATACGGTCCCTGCGACCTTGACCTTGAAGCAAGGTCAAGTCATTATGTATGTTTTTGACGCCTTGTCATCATACACCATCATGCCAAATTGGGTGTTGATAGACTTAATAGTCTCAGAGAAAAATCCAATGTTAAAGTTTTTTTTACGGATGCCCGGAAGCCCGGACGCCAGGAGGGACGACACGGGTGACTTAGTATGAAAGTATAACATGTGTACTACAATGTTATGAAGTTTGGAAGAGTTGTCTTCCATAGTTTAAGGTCAAGGTCACTTCAAAATATGTATTCAATCCAACTTTAAAGAGCTTCTGTGACCTTGACCTTGAAGCAAGGTCAAGTCATTATGTATGTTTTTTGACGCCTTGTCATCATACACCATCATGCCAAATTGGGTGTTGATAGACTTAATAGTCTCAGAGAAATATCCAACGTTAAAGTTTTTTACGGACAACAAGACGCCCGGACGGATGACACCGGCGACCTAGTATGAAAGTATAACATGTGTACTACAATGTTATGAAGTGGTGAAGAGTTATCTTCCATAGTTCAGGGTCAAGGTCACTTCAAAATATGTATACAATTCAATTTTAAAGAGCTCCTGTGACTTTGACCTTGAAGCAAGGTAAATCAAACTGGTATCAAAAGATAGGGATTACTTTGCCCTATATACCATATATAGGTCAGGTATCTAATCTAAAAATCTTCAGAGAAAATATGGAAAATGTGAAAAATTGCTGTTTTTTAGACAACATTTACAGCCCCTGCGACCTTGACCTTGAAGCAAGGTCAAGTCACTGTGTATGTTTTTTGACGCCTTGTCATCATACACCATCATGCCAAATTGGGTGTTGATAGACTTAATAGTCTCAGAGAAAAATCCAATGTTAAAGTTTTTTACGGACGACAGGATGCCCGGATGCCCGGACGGACGAAATGGGTGAGTACATAGACTCACTTTTGCTTCGCATGTGAGTCAAAAACAGAGAGAGAGAGAGAGAGAGAGAGAGAGAGAGAGAGAGAGAGAGAGAGAGAGAGAGAGAGAGAGAGAGAGAGAGAGAGAGAGAGAGAGAGAGAAGTAATCCTTTGTCATCATAGTGCTCAGAGTGAAACGTAAACAAGGAGGAATTCCATCTAACATTATCTCTTCTACATTCACTGCACACAGCTGAGACATGTAATGTTCAGTAAAATTTTCTGGAAAAATCAATACAGATAGGATCCAACTCTCCCTTTGCCTTCCCAGCAACCCAAGAATCATTCTCTCATATTTCATGTCATGTCCACAAGCAGGCTAAGACTTAGTAAGAGGAAAGGCCAACATTCAGATCTGGTAGTGAACTAAATGGTGGTGGTTTCTGAGAAAATATCAAAGTCTGAAATGTTGACTGGGGTGTATACTAGCATCCCCTTATCATGGTGTCACATCACTAACCAAAAGTTGATATGCTTATCGTTACAAGATAATCAGGAGGAAAACAAATCACTGAGAACTCCATTCCAGAATGGAAGATGAAGCTACCCCTATATACATTGACAGGAGAGATACAAACATTGCTTTGAAAACTAAAAGCCTTCACATGACATGACATCATTTCATAAATCTATATGATAGGAATGTAAACATGTCAGAATTAAAGTCTTCAATAGCATCTTGTACAAAATCTGAGCCCTATAAGTAAACTGAATCATCTGTCATTGAAATACTATTCCAATCACTACTCAACATTGAGTCAGTAATCAACCTATTCCAACAGAGCTGTGTAGAAAATCAGGTTTACTAACAAGAAATACTTTTTATTTTGCTGTTACAAATTGTATGCTTTTTCAACCATAAACCATTTAACATAGATCTATGGCAATCTTGTTTCCAACAACATCCTCTTTGGCAGTATAAGGGGAGAAAACTTGTGGTTATGGTAACACAAACCCAAAAATAGGGGGGGGGGGGTTGACCTGAACATGAAAATAAATCAAGTTTCTCTCTAGCTGAAATAGTGAAAATGCTGTTTTAAATGTAAATAGTGGATTCCCCGAGTTCTTTCTGGGCAGGGAAAATGGGACAGCAAGCAGTTTGTTGTTTACTGTCAGATTTTTTTATTCGTTTTTTTTTGCACCATCGGAAAATAAGTTAATGGTCGGCATGAAAAAATAGGGTCGGTCGTGTGACTATAACCACAACGTACTATTGCGTGTGTGTGCTTAACTTTGATGTTTTCCATTAATCTCTAAGACCCTGTGAATGAATTTCTCTGAACATCTACATCTTGTTTCATTACTTTCTTCCCATAACAGTGCTATCATTGGTATACATGCAAGCTGCAACCATCTAGCATCATTGCCGTTGCAGTTGAATGTCATCACCATAGCCGGCACATTTCACAGCTGAGTTGTGATTTTGCTGACAGTTTAATAACAGTTCACGAGGATAGTGTATATCTTATACATTAGATTAAAAGCATCGTGTAAAACGATCACACTTATAATTAAAAACAAAATCTTACTCTCTGAACGTTGGAGATAACGTGTGGCAACGCAACTGACCTACACGGCAACAGATGAAGCTTCGTCACAGTTTGTGCAAAATGTTTTGCTGACCTGTGTAACTAAGCCACTGGTTTCATCTTGACGAAATATGCTGGGGGGGGGGAATACAATCATTTCTTCGTGAGGTCAAACCACCCCCAAATACACCTGAGCAATTAACAAAATTAACAAAATAAACAAAGAGAGTTCACGACGAACTATTTCCTACGAGCCCTGACAAGTTACAATCGATGTAACGTCCACTTGGATGGATGGATGGATGGATGGTGTTTAACGGCCTATCAAGCCTTTGTAGGCTATATAAGGCCAGTAAGCACGAAAATCACTAGAACAGTTTAGAGTTAACGCAAATCAAGTCACGGTGTCACTAGTTATTCGCCTCTTACGAATCGTGTAGGGAGACACGGTGGGCCAGTTCTTACCCCGAACCCACGGGGGTAAACGTCCACGTGATTCGAGGCCGTCGAAATGTTTACATTTACACAGTCACTACACGCTACAGCGTCAGGCTAAGCAATTCGCGCTTTGAACGGTAACATGAAGGTCGCCTGCAAATACTACACGAGGCACAATGTCGCGTTTCTAGTTGTTTACGTTTTACCAACATACCGATAGAGCTAAATCCGTCATCAGTGCACAATACCAGTCCAAGAGAACCAACATCTGATGGTAAGATTTATGTTTGAGAGAATTCCGTTCCATTTCTGATGGGGGTGACCGCGCATGCTTCAACCACACAGGAAGTCCACCGGTTGTTGTGCGTCGCTTTGGCAGGTGCCCGAAAACTAGGACATGGATTCCGAGATCAGTACCACGCACATAAACTTGATTCTGTACCATATATCTATGCACAATTCAAGGTTATTTAAGACAAATATAGGAAGGAGATGATCATACTCTAAGAACAAGTGAATCGTTTCGAATTCGGATTAGCTTGGAAGTGGCGCCATCCAATGCGTCAGTTCCTCGATTTCAGCGCGGGTTTCGAAGGTTTACACACTAGCTAGACCCACATGTATCATTGCGCCGTCAACTACACACTAGTGTGCTCTGAAGTTTTACGCCAATCACAGAAGCTACAATTCCGTACACTCTTCAGAACTGAAATGGCATTGATCTATAATGTGCCCCTAGTTCAACACACTCGAATTGGCGATCTGAAAATGACCAAGGTGCCATACAGAGAATCTCGCGTAAACCAACAGACGATAGTTTTTGTCCGGACAGGAAGTGACCGACCCACCTGTACACAGGCATGCGCGAACACAGCTAATCCAAAGATTATATTCATTTTTTTTGCTTTAAAGACCTATATACACCAAAACAGTGGACGTATCTGCGCTATTATTGTCAAACGGAATGAAAATTGTCATCAAAAAGAACTTGTCATTTCAGTTAGAGCAGGTGATACAGAGACTAGAGAGGCGTGTATGCTGCCATCGCAAGTCACATGACTATCTCTGACCAATGAAACGAAACGTAACAATAGTTCATACGCTTCTCCATGCCGAGTAGACGCGAGTCGCGAGCTCGTGTAGTGGTGTACTTTGATCGTCATTTTACACCGTTGGATCCGAAGTTCTAGTATATTCGGTGATCGTATGCTGTTTAGGAAAGGTAAGTGTTTCATGGGAACGTAGAATATATCGTAAAGATTCGTTGATTTAGGAGTGATTCGAATCCGGACAACCTGCATCATTCTTACTCTTATGCCCCTCCTGTTTCTCTGCTCGAATTTCTGTCTGCATTTTTGTGTCATAATCGTTAGCAGTTGCTCTTGAAACATATACTTGAGAATATTAAGCTGCATAGAATAGGAGGGCTCATGTTGTTTCCTTATTTCATGCCCGATGTACCTTCACTTTGAAGGCATGCCCTGGCTGTTCTAAAGTAGAATGTGTTGGCTGGCGACTTGCCAAGACGAAGCTTCAGCTTCCTCGCGCGTCGAAGGAATCCGTTTGGACGTCACATTTTGTCCATTTATTCCCATCTTACCTTGTTGTACCAACTTGTTAATTTGTTAGTGTTTTCCACGTTGTTTCGTGTTCGTATGCTGCTGGAGGTCTACGGAGAAAATGGCGGAAATATGTGTTTACCAGACAGAACACATCAGCACGTGTAGTGTGTATTGTGTTCCCATCTGATTTGCATGTTTTTTGGAATGCAACGAAACGAAATTTCTGTTTTCTTCGCTGCTTGCAACGTCTGCTTTGCTTTTTCGTCTCGTGTGTGTCTCCTCTTGCTGCTTTGACTGATAGAGAACGTGACGCTTGTGAGAATGTATCTCGTACATGTCGCTCATTGAATGTATGGTCGCTGGTTGATAATCATGGAGGAGAAAGCAAAGTAGCGCGTGGGTACGTCAAGGTTGACATTAGTCAAAGCATTTTCCCGCAAATATCGCATGCAAGATTTGGTCCTTTAGCTGACTCGTTGGCCTACGAGGCCCTTTACGTAGTGTATAAATTATTTTGAACATCAGGAAAGTTTGTGGACTTGGTGCAAAGTGGACTTGTTGCTATTTTGGTGATGCAGGGACAAAGAGAGAGAGAGAGAGAGAGAGAGAGAGAGAGAGAGAGAGAGAGAGAGAGAGAGAGAGAGAGAGAGAGAGAGAGAGCATCTCCAAAGAAAAGTCAAAACATTAACCTGGAGAGTCATAGGCATATAAAACTCTGCAAATGTCTCCATGAAACATCCTTCTAGGAGTAACATTTTTTATTTTGACGGATGAGACTGAACCTTCACCATACACGAAACGAGAGGCAGAGACATGTATATTAAATTCAATTATCAATATGTTCTGGCCCACTGCATGGCCAGGGACCATTGTTTATTCAGAGGAGGCTAATGTGTTTTTTTTTAATGATGGATGTCGGTTTATCTAGTTTCAAGGTAATCAGGCAAGATCTTAGGGAGTGAATGGCTTGACCCTCTAGCCAAATTTCCGCAGAATTTAGTTACTAATTTTCATAAGGCATGTGGTTACCATTAACTATGATTAAGTACGTTTAACCATGTACCTGAACTGCACTTCCTGTATTTCATTGTACTAATTACTATGTCTGAAGACTTGTGTTTGCTGTAATTGTGCCCACACTTGTGTGTGTGCATTAGTACATCTGTATGGTAGCAATATCCTAGTGTGTTGCCAGTGAATTGAATTAAATGAGACAATTATGGGATGCTTTGTGAGATGGAAACATTTCCATTTCAATCCAGCAAAAAGTGAGAGAGAGAGAGAGAGAGAGCGCACGCGCGCTAGAGAGAGAGAGAGAGAGAGAGAGAGCGCGCGCGCGAGAGAGAGAGAGAGAGAGAGAGAGAGAGCGCGCGCGCGCGAGAGAGAGAGAGAGAGAGAGAGAGAGAGAGAGAGAGAGAGAGAGAGAGAGAGAGAGAGAGAGAGAGGGAGGGAGGGAGGGAGGGAGGGGGGGGGGGGGGTGAGGTGTGTGTGTGTGGTTGTGGTTGGTTGATAGTGCAAAACAAGCAGTTGTAATACTATGTATTGCCTACTTGCTATGAGAATGATGGTGCTCACATGAAGAATGCTTGCCTGAGGTTCAAGGATGTTTTAAAGTATGTAACTGTGATGTTGCATTCCGATGCTTTTATGGAAATATTTGTAATGGCATTGCATGTCCATTGCAGTATCATAGGGGGGGGTGGGGAGGGGGGGGGGGGGGTGTTAGTGTGTGTGTGTGTGTGTGTGTGTGCATGCTAGTTTGCAAGTAGATTTTTAATTTTGGAAACTGTACAAGGAAGAAGCAAGATAAAAGAGAGACTTTTTGTGATAAATATTGGTAATGATTAGATTATGGAATATCTTTTTTCTGTCAAACTGTAGCAGCAACTAATGCTGTTGGAGAACAATGGGTGTTAGCAGGGGGCAGTTTTACTTTTAGTGATCTGTGTTGGTTTGCCTCATCTTCATGATGTCCATAAAAAAAACGTTGGTGCTTCAGCATCTGCGTGCGTGAGTCTCTTTAGTGCAAGGAGTTTGCGTTTATACATACATCTGGACTTCAGCTCTCCTCTAGTCTGTTTTGGCTTTGATTTGAACCCCACTGCTGTGTTTGATGCACTGGCTTATGTGCTGCCTCAGCTTCCTGATGACTGCTGCCATCCTATGAAATTGTGGTCTGGTGTTACAAACATTGCTTTGACTAGGAGTCATCTGTTTCTTTTGACTGTGCCTCTGTAGTGTGTCTTGCTCTACACTTGACTGCTCTTGCACAGTAGTTACCGTGCTTGCCATGCTGATCCATTTGGATGCTGTGACTTCCTATACCATTCATCACTAGGCAGTATGGACTATGCAGACCTTCTGACTGGTGCTCTTGTCACCAAAAACCAATGGTCTGCAGATGACCTGTCACTGCTTTTACCCTGTGACTTTTACATGATGAAAGCCCAGCTACCTTGCCGTCCATGAAGTGTTGGTCTTCATGATCTTGTGACTGAAGACAAGACCATCTTGAATTCTTTAAATCTTACAATGTGACCAACACCGACTATCTGACAGTTTGACTCTCATTGCATGCTACACTGCTTTCAACTGCTTGCTCTTCTAATAGCCAAAGTGAAATTCAAGAAACCTAAAACTGTTTTTTGCCGAGGCTGTGACTGATGCTTTGACATAAATGTTCTTATGGTCTGTATCATGCTGCAACACTGTAAACTGCTCATGCTTATAATTTCTGTTGTGACAAATATTTATTTTTAAAAACCCACACACACCCAAAAATAAAAATCCTCAGGCTGTGCTCGGAACAAATGTTGCTGACATTGACTGTGACACTATGACAGTCTCTCAAAATCTGTATGCAATGTTCACTCTTTTGACACCATGCTCCAACAAGTTTCACTTTGGGTGTTCTTACAATGTTCACCATACATTGTTTCACTTCTAATCAGTATGCACTGTGCAATAATTTGACATCATGTGACACTGAGTTTCTCTTAGGGTGTTAATACAGTGTTAACCAATTAAACAAGTTCACATTCACTCTGACACAGTAACAGTCTTGCTTGTGGTCTTCATTGCAATGTTCACTTGGAAGACGCAGTGACTGAGGCACTTTGACAGTCTCCCTCTTAGTTTTCTTGCCATGTTCACTTTGAAAATAGAGTGACTGAGGCACTTTGACAGTTTCACTCTTAGTGTTCTTGCAGTGTTCACTTTGAAAATAGAGTGACTGAGGCACTTTGACATTCTCACTCTTACTGTTCTTGCAATGTTCACTTTGAAAATAGAGTGACTGAGGCACTTTGACAGTCTCACTCTTACTGTTCTTGCAGTGTTCACTTTGAAAATAGAGTACTGAGGTACTTTGACAGTTTCACTCATGGTGTTCTTGCAGTGTTCACTTTGAAAATAGAGTGACTGAGGCACTTTGACATTCTCACTCTTACTGTTCTTGCAATGTTCACTTTGAAAATAGAGTGACTGAGGCACTTTGACATTCTCACTCTTACTGTTCTTGCAGTGTTCACTTTGAAAATAGAGTGACTGAGGCACTTTGACAGTCTCACTCTTACTGTTCTTGCAGTGTTCTCTTTGAAAATAGAGTGACTGAGGCACTTTGACATTCTCACTCTTACTGTTCTTGCAGTGTTCTCTTTGAAAATAGAGTGACTGAGGCGCTTTGACAGTTTCACTCTTAGTGTTCTTGCAGTGTTCACTTTGAAAATAGAGTGACTGAGGCACTTTGACATTCTCACTCTTACTGTTCTTGCAGTGTTCTCTTTGAAAATAGAGTGACTGAGGCGCTTTGACAGTTTCACTCTTAGTGTTCTTGCAGTGTTCACTTTGAAAATAGAGTGACTGAGGCACTTTGACATTCTCACTCTTACTGTTCTTGCAGTGTTCACTTTGAAAATAGAGTGACTGAGGCGCTTTGACAGTTTCACTCTTAGTGTTCTTGCAGTGTTCACTTTGAAAATAGAGTGACTGAGGCACTTTGACAGTTTCACTCATGGTGTTCTTGCAATGTTCACTTTAACGATACTAATTGATGCACTTTGACAGTCTCCAGCTTGGTATTAGTGCAATGTCATGAGGAAATCACACCATGACTGAGGCGCTTTGGCAGTCCTACTAGTGGTATGACACGATGTTCACTTTGAAGGCACTGTGACTTAGGCACCTTGACAGTTGCACTCTTGGTCAGCATGTCATGTTCATGGTATTAATCACCTGGGATGGTCTCATCATGGTCCTTGCATAATGTGCACTATGCTGTTGACTGTACTGCTGTGACAGCCTGGCCCCTTGGTCTGCAGGTTGCTGCCCCCAATGAGTAGTAGCAAGCTGCCAGGGGGAGACAAGCCAGAGGACCGGTCTGTCACTGCCACCGACTCGCCTGCCACTGCTTACCCAACCAGCAGTCAGCCTCATGGCCACATCCTCCCACACCCTAACATGCACCCCCATCCCTCAGTAAGTGGGGTGGAGCAGTCTGTCAAGTAGTTCACCATTCTCATTTCCATTGCTGAATTCTGAGTCCCACAGTAAACAAGATGACACTGGGTGATAGAACTGTGGATGATGAGATGGTGGTGGTGGTGGTGATGGTGGCTTTTGACATTGGTTCTGGAACACATAATAGGAATTCTCTATGGAGTGGTGGAAGGATTTCAGAAGGCCTTTTTGTATCTCTGGTTTCCACTCTGTCACCAGAACATCACAGTGACCTTACCTTTCAGGTGGTCTTAACACTTTGAGTTGTGGTCTTGTAGACATGCTGTCTTCATAGAGACTACATATAGCCTGCATATTGAAGTTGTCTGTGGCCAGCTGGCCTTTTCATTGGAGACTCGGTTATCCTGAATGCTTAAGCACAATGGGGGTCCACTGTGTGGTATGCAGTTTCCTAAATTGTTTCTTGCTCTAATGATTTGAGGACTCGGAATGGTCAGCTACTTTCCATAGAGATATATAACAATTTGGTCCTCATCTGGCGCCAACTCTTGCATGACTGTCCTACTAGTGCTTTCGTCCCTGATTCTCAAGTAGCCTTTAGTGGCTCATGACAGCTAATCACTTTAGCTGTATGTCCATAACTGGCCTTGGGAAAGGAATATTTTATTTGAAGGAAAGTTTTTGAGTTAAGCCCCATTTTGTGCTATACTGAATCACTTTTTTGAGTATTCTTTGTCAAGGACTCCTTACATTGTGGAGCTCAAAGGTTTCTCATATTTCATTCTAATGCTGTGTCCATTGTCAGTTACAAGGTTTTGACTTGAGTAAGCCTTTTCAGCTGTTCTTGTCTTGGCTGCATTTCTAAGTGATTGCTCTCTGTAGTCAGTCACAGCGTCCTCATTTGATATCAAGGAAGATGTGATTGTGAGCAACTCTGTCACCCTGACGCAACTCTGCCCTCCTCTTGCTGGTCTCTGGATGGACACTGGTGTTGGCATGGCAGAGCTGCAGGTTTGACAGTGGAAACTTTCCCACAAGCCAACTTTTAGTTGGGCATTCAGTCCATGCAGGTCCTATTTTGACAACCTGTACTTGGCTTGACTCTGCTTGTGGTCTTGTGCTGTTGCAATGTTTACAGTATGCACCAGAAGGGTTTAGTATTGAGCTGATCTCATATCACTTCGTATCACTTAATGCATGGGGATGATATGTTATCTTCCTGAAGACTGATATTTTGGATTAGCATATTACAGACCTGTTTACCCTTCCGCAATTTGCGGAAATCTTCTGATTTTGAGTCCGAGTCTCCGCTTTTACGGACGATCTTCCGGCCAATATTTCGCTGAAAAAATCGAAATCTTCCTTTTTGAAGATCAAAACCTTCCGCATTTTTCTGGTTATTTATCAAATCTTCCTCATAAGGGTTTTTGGGGGTAAACAGGTCTGCATATTAAGTGTTACGTGAAATTCAGGTTTAGCGTTTGAAATCGCTGATTGCGTTAGTTATCTCTCAATATATCATTTATATTTGTTATATCAAACATGACCCAGATATACATATTAGTTTCTTGAACAAAAATGTCTCATACATTTTCATTTTCTCAGACCGTTAATTTAGTATGTGAGGATATATTTGAGTCCAATGAGTGTAAGTAGTATTTGTATTATTTATTTTATAATGGCTACCAAGGGGATAGAGGCGTGGAATGCTTATCAACTGACACTTCATCTGCTTGCCTTGCTGTTTGCAGCAGAAGTCTGCAAGACCTATAGCACCAGCACCCATCATGTCTGGAAGTAGTGGGACCACCACCCTCACCACCCCTGGCAACATCCCCAACTTCATCTCACCTGGTGAGTTGCCTCACCCCTACTCAGGAAGTCCTGTCTTGAAACTCTGTAGGCCTCTGCTCATGTTCCTTGTCGTCTATAGCTTTTGACCTCATTACACCCCAAACAGAATTAAAATATATGTCTTTGATGTGAATGTGATAAACCATGTTTTTGATTGACTTGGAGACAAGGTTCACATCAGATGGTCTTGTGTAATAAGATATTCATTCTGGCTTCTTAAGAAGAAAAATAATAAATTGTAAAATGCTTTTATCATAAACTTTGATGGATTCATTTCTATGCCTGAGAGGCTTCTCTGATATTTCTGTTGAAAAGTTGGAGGTGAACTTTCATAACAAATTTTAGTAATATTGGGATTAAATGGTTGGGTTGATGTGGGCTGGAGATAAAATGCAGCCTGGTTGATATACCTGCCTCATCCTCTGCATTTGTTGCCACAGACTCTTTTTGCACAGCATTGGTGAGCAAGACAAGTGAGAGCCGGCACTCTATGCCGGGTACCCAGGGACTGACCAGCTCGGCCAGCCACAGTCATGCTGGTATCCTCAACTCTCCCCTGGTCCCCTTCACAGGGGCCAGTTCTGCGGCTCTTACCACTGCCGCCTTAGCAAGCAACCAGCTGGCCAGTGGCACACTGCGGACCCAAGTCCAGCCCACTATGCCTCTCACCACGCACATTCCCAAAGGTGAGCTGGTCAGGCGCTGACTCGAGGCTGTGCTGTTTGTCCTTTCTTGGTTTCTGCTGTACTTAGGTAGGGTTGGTTGAGGTGGCAGTGTTTGGTTCATTAGTGTCGAAGGGTGGGTGCCTATGCAGAAGTTGTGTTTGTGTGTGTGTATGTGAGAGAGAGAGATATTTACCGTAATTTTCTGACTATAAGGCGGTACTTTTTTCTCAGATTTTCGGACATGTGTCTTATATTCGGTTGCGTCTTATGTATGACTGAAATAGATTTAAAACGACTTAAAAGAACCAGAACACCCACAGCTCGACATTTCTTCTCAAATCCAAAGCAGAAGGCAGGTTTCACGATATTGCATACTGCAGTTTACCACTACACCCAATCATTCATAAAAAATAAAAAGTCAACCAGGGGCCCAAAAACAGTTTGCACAAAGAGTTCAACTTTATTTCTACCTAAAACAGTAAAAAAATGTATATGAACATACTTATTTCCAAAGTTATTGATGTTCAAAGACGCTATATCCTGAAACCACAAAAAATGCTTTTACAACTTCAGTGCATCATAACTGCTACAAAATGTTGTTTGGAAGCAACCAATGACAATCATCTTTAACATACACTATGTACACCTTAAGAAAAGTAGTAAACTTGCAATAAAAGTGACAACATTGATCAGAAGGATGGTTGACAGATAAATGATGCTAAATTTAGAATAATTCTGTCTTTACCGTTTCCTGTAGACCTCAGGAGTCATCACTAGATAAAGAAATCATTCTAAAATTGAAAACCAAACATCTATAAATCATATCCACATAACAGATAGATATTTGACTCAATCACAATGACATGGGTGAACTCAATTCAAAAACGGGGTCAAACTCGCAGTTACTTGCTTCAAGGAAAACAATCCCAAACTTCTTCAATTTCAGTACAACCTAACTTATGACCATAGAAAAGCAATCAGAAATGCATACATGCAAGCTTTAAGGGGGCACACAGCCTTTGCTACTTCGTTAAAAAAAATCTTCAAAAATCAAGTTTTGAGTTTAACACAAATGAAGTCTGGAGAGTCTCCACAACACTTTTGCATTGTAAATTTAAAAAACAAACATCTACAACTAATTTACCAAAAGTGTGTGTGCGTGCTTGCATGCGTGCATGCGTGTGTGAGAGAGAGAAAGAGAGAGAGAGAGAGAGAGAGAGAGAGAGAGAGAGAGAGAGAGAGAGAGAGAGAGAGAGAGAGAGAGAGAGGGGGGGGGGGGGGAGAGGGGGGGGGGGGGGGGGGGAGGGGGGGGGGGTGGGGGGGTGGGGGGGGGGGGAGGGGGGGAGGGAGGGGAGGAGGGAGGGGGGGGGGGGGGGGGGGGAGGGGGGGGGGAGGGAGGGAGGGAGGGAGGGAGAGAGAGAGAGAGAGAGAGAGAGAGAGAGGGAAGGAGAGAGAGAGAAGGGGGGAGGGGGAGGGAGAGAGAGAGAGACGGAAATCTGTTAGCGTGTGTCGCTCGTGTGGTGGTTGAACGTTGCTGACAGATACAGCAAAACTAGAAAAAAAGGCACTAAAAACGGTGAAACGTGTTTCTGCGATTCTCTGTTTTGAGGTAGGGTAGTGAAATCGGCGTACTCAGCACCTGCGTAGTACTCTTGACCCAACACCCCCTGCGAGAGAATTCCAAACATGAAGCACATGCATGACATGACAGATAATATAAAGAGAAAAGGTGCAAGACATGCATTTGCAAGTGATAAAGTCTTTCAAAAATAGGCATGCATTAATTAGCAAGTGATAAAGTCTTTCAAAAATAGGCATGCATTAGCAAGTGATAAAGTCTTTCAAAAATCATGATTTTTTTACATCACTTGGAGCTGGCAGGAGGTGGATTCCTCTGTCTCTCTCTCTCTCTCTCTCTCTCTCTCTCTCTCTCTCTCTCTCTCTCTCTCTCTCTCTCTCTCTCTCTCTCAGCATATCGATTTGTCTCTGTCACAAGTCGTTTTCCCACATCGCGTGTGTGAAGATCAGAGAGAAGACATGAAGAGGCTTTGCGTCCGAGGGGATGCCAATCTTCACTCCTTGAGCGCGTCGAAAGGTGTGTCGTGTGCGAGAACGAAAATTTTCTGTCAGCCACGATCCTTGGAAGCCTAGAAACTCTTCCTCCGACGATTCCTCCTCCAACATCTCTCGCATCCACTGGTCCTATTGAAGCGGATCTTCCGGTGCATCGACATCGTCGAAATCAGAATTAAATTCGGCATCAATGTCGCTTCCTTCGCTCTTATGTGATGCGGAGTCGGCGATGACGCGAAAAAAGTCAGAACGTCAGTCGAAATCTCGACAAAAATCGCCACAACACAGCTAAAACTTGTCCGATTTCGATCAAACTTGCACTAGCGTAGTGGGCAGTCACTCTGCTTCCCAGCAGGCATTGCGATAAGTCGGCCATTACCATTGCTAATTTTAGATCTCGACGTAAACACCGCGAGGGTAAGATGAGACGCGTGTGTCGCTCCCGAAGCGAAGGGGGCATGCAACGTGCGCGTTCCATCCGAAGCGAGTGGGTTAAAAAAAAAGCTCTCACAAGCACATGCTCAAACTTTTTTTTTTTCATGTTAAAATTTGTATTTCAATTATTACTCTGATGCGTGCACAACAGAAAAAATAATGAAAATCAACACAGTAAACAAGTAATTTGAACACAAAGTTTACACACATCCAAGAGCTCAGTTATCGTGAAACCTGCCAGAAACGATCACACAAAATTCAATCACATGAGTGCTTGTCACTTCTTCACAAATTCAAAGCACAAACGTATCAAAACAACCACAATCGTCAATGGATTCAAAAAGGCTGGCATCACAACCATCGAAACTGAAGCAGACAACGCAAGCACTGAGAGCGTGACCTTGCATTCTTCGGAGTCGGAGGAAGGAAACTCCGACTCGTCTCTTCTGGAAGAAATCTTGCAGCTGTTTGTCAGCGACAGCGAAGAAGACTTTTCTGGGTTTTCGGAATAGACTGATGCTGAAGTGAGTGGACATCTGACGTGATATTAAGTTACTTTTTGAATAGTTCTGATGCTTTTTCAACGTCTCCTTGTTTACTTTCGTTCTTACTCCTGTTTATTGGATTAGATTCAATGGTTGGTTTCCGCACCGTGCTCATTTCTTTTCTGTTTGTTAAGTATGTGTTCTGATGTATCGCCTTATATTTGGTAGCGCCCTATGTATGATTGAAACATGTTTTTTAATGTTTTTTTAGGGGGTACGCCTTATATTCAGTAGCGCCTTGTAGTCCGAAAATGATGGTAAATTTATTTTGAGAATATTTTTGCATATGGTAGTGTGGATGAATTGTGCTAGGGCATGCATGCATACTTGTACATGAAAGAGAACAAGTTTAACCCTTAAATTACCAACATGAGAGGATTGGCTCTTACAATTTTTTAGAATAGGCATAATAGTATGGCACCATGAACCAAAGAAGAAAAAGAAAGGAAAGATTTCACTCTTACTTCCACAAAATTGCATAATTAACACACAAATCCAAAATTTGCCGAGTGCATACAGCTATGTGCAACAGCAGGAAGAAAGCCCTGTTTCTTTGTGTTTGCAGGAACTATGATGATGAGGACAACCCAGCACACACCCATCCCCATCCCAGTGACGGGACACGTGATGGTGGGTCGCCAGCCTGTCATCCCCACCATCAAAACGGGGTCCCCTGCCAACACCCGTGCCAGTTCCCCTGCCATCACCATCCCCACCACCCAAGTCCCTGTCTCATCTGAGCAGCTCAGGTACTGTTCTGACCATTTGGGATTGAATGTGGGTTTACTTGCAGTTGGAGACTAAGCACTGACAGGAATCAATGTGGTAGTGCTGAGAACTCTGGTCTGGCCGTAAGGACGGGACCAAATTGAACCTGCACCTTAGGTCTGTCCTTGAGGGCAAGTGCCCCCCAATGATCAATGTGCTGTCCTGGATAGGCTCTCTCACAAATGCCATTCTGGCAGTAGTAGTAGTAAAAGTAGGCTTAGTAGCACTAGCAGTAGTAGTAGTAAAAGAAACTTTCAACCTTGTTCTGTACTCCCCCCAAATCCATCTGTTCAGGAGGCGAGCACAAGCAAGTGTCCCAAGCATTCAGCCACCCTGAGCAGGTCTCATGACTGATGTGGGTCATAGTGTAACAGACCTGTTTACCTATACGATTTTGGTGTATTTTTTACGCCAAACTATTGAAAATACGACAACTACGACTTGTGTGAAAAAATACGACAATCGTGAAATTGAAAAATACGACAATGGTGAAATCAAAAGGTTTTTTTTTCCCCATGAAGTTTTGATCCACAATTTAATTTTCCTGCGGCTGGAAGCAGTCTCCCACTCTTCGAGTTTTGTTTTGACAAGAGCTCTTCATCGGACATTTGTGTAATATGGGTTGACAACACTGTTGTGACTGCATGGTGTTCCCAGAGGGCTGTTTAGTTGAGCTACAGGATGCTGGGGTAAGAAGTGGGTCAAGCAATCTTAAAATAACATTTGCAGGGAGGATACCTCACGCCTCTCTGTTTCACTTCTCTCTCTCTCTCTCTCTGTCTCTCTCTCTCTCTCTCTCTCTCTCTCTCTCTCTCTCTGTGTCTCTGTCTCTCTCTGTGTCTCTCTCTCTCTCTCTCTCTCTCTGTATATCTCTCTCTCTCTGTGTCTCTTTCTCTCTCTCTCTGTCTCTCTCTCTCTCTTGTCTCTCTCTCTTGTCTCTCTCTCTTGTCTCTCTCCATTATGACGCTTGTAACATGATGCGTTGGGCACACTCGATCATAAGCTGAATCCGCTTTGGAGAAAACGGGAAAACAAACAAATACTGTATACAGCTGCAAAGATGTCAATAAACGTACTCCAGAAGTACCCAACAAATGAACGTTGTGGAAATTCTAGTTTAGTCCAAACGAAGCACAGATATCCAATGGCATGTAGACACAGCGCGAGCTATCGCGAGCATAGAATATGAGATTTCGGGAAACTGCAGCAGTGTTAATAAACGAGAATGATTCCCAAGCAAAAATACATAGAGCAAAGAGGCCAAAATCAGTTCAGGCGCGCTGCGGGATGCCTACGTGACCAGTGTCCTCCTGTAGAGATACATAGTTTCGCTTCAACTAAACAGCTGGATTCAGCGGTCAAGGGGGAGATAACTCTTCACTTGCATTGCCTCTTTGTTTGCAAACCAAAAGCTGCCTTTTTGAAATTGTCGGTCCGCGCAAAAAATACGCACAGTTTTTAAAAATACGCATATCTGAACCAGTGAGTACGCTGAGGCAAAATTTGGGGTACCCAGGTCTGNNNCTTTTGGGGCACTTTGCGAATAATAATAAAGTAGATAATGTTTAAAAGACGCCTTGTAATGTGTATTTTGCCTTCAAAGATCGACAGTTTCAATGCACAGTACTTTTCCAAGACCGAGCTATGGCCATGTCACAAACCAGCGCGCCATTTTGGGCCCAGTTTTCGTACAAAAGCGAAAACAAAATACTGAAAAGTCATTTTTTTAAACTCCATTTTATTTCCATTATCTCTTTCACCAATTTCAAACAAAATGAGCAATAAATAATAAAATTATACAGTAGTAGAAGTATTTTAAGAGGGGTCCAAAATTGTCACTGTGCTGGGGACCAGTTTCTGAGACAGACCCTAATAGTAATTAAGGGGAGACATGGGTATAAGAGACAATTTTTTTAAAACTGCAATGAGTTTTTAAACTTTCATGCATGGCAATTCAAAGATATACATGAAAATAAGTAAAAACCACTTTTGCTCAATGGAAAAAAGTAGGTCATATGTTAATTATTTAAATAATACATAATGTTCTATCTTCTTTTTTTTTATGTACAGCTCAGAATCTATATATAGCCACAAAAAAAAATTCCCCTTAGATTTGTCATTTCAATATCTAAAACTTGTCACATCCGTTTGGGAAAGTTCCAAATACTTTTGAAAAGGATACATACTTAGTTTATTTACTCAAAAGAATCTCCATTTTTAGAACTTGTTTAATGTATAGCTGCTGACCTAGGGGCTTATTTCACAAACCCATGTGACAAAATGTTGCTACATGCATAAGGAACACACCCCGAAAATTACAGATCTGTACAATGCTCCGAATATTTTCTGCATAATTTCAAATTCACATAAAGTAGTTTCCGAGAAAACATGAAAAAAGAAACCTTGGGAAAACTTGCTTGTTTTAACTCACTCGCAACGTAGGTTTTTCAAGCATTTTCAAAAATCTAACAAAAATAGAAAGCCATGAAATAATGACAAAAGCTATATATCAAATAAAAGATATTTATTCACTTAATTCAAACAAATCATGATCAAAATGTTTCAATGTGCATGATTTGAGTTATATCTACTGAAATAATGCATGTAATCAGCAAAAACAAAAAAACAAAAAAAAGGTTCAAAAATCGTCAGTCAAGTTGCAAGAATTGAAAAATGCTGGAATGGTGCCTTCAAAAAAAAAAATCTGAAATGCAAAAACAATGCCAATATATTTACCTATATTCTGATAGCATTTGCAATATAAAAAAGGCACCTAGAAAAGAAAAATCACTATATAAATTGATAGGTTTTCACGGAAAAGTAGTTGTCGGCCATTTTTGCAAAACATAGGGTGTTCACATAAAAAATTTTAAGAAATTTAAACTAATTTCTATGTTTTCCTAACATACTTACCAGTAGACAAACCAGTGATATATGACCTTTTGACCTCGAAAAGAGATTTTGCAAAAATCTTACCCACACGTGACTGCCTGCCCCGCCAATCCGAATGCTTTAGACACAGCAGGAAGCACGTCAGCAAAGGGGAGGTAACTCCCCTTGCCACGTGATCGCTCTTGTCTATATAAGCTTGAGGCAGGCAGCACGCCGTTCTCTTGACATTGCCGAGATAACCCGAGCAAATGCACAAACGGGGAGGTGGGTGGGACCGTAATTTGTCTACTGGTAAGTATGTTAGGAAAACATAGAAATTAGTTTAAATTTCTTAAAGTTTTCCCACATACTGTACCAGTAGACAAACCAGTGATATGATTGCCCAGCAATGGGCGGTGGGTTGTGCATAAACACCTGACCCAACAGAAAAAACTACTCACACTCAAACACGAAGAGCCAATCCGCAACAACCACTTGTTGATGCCCAAGGTGTCGTTGACATGACGAACCCGAACCTCACACAGTTAAAAGCGTGTGAACACAGTCACTGCACCAGCAGACCGCCCTCATAAAGTGAACCAAAGAGATACTCTTGGCAAACGCTACAGAGGTGGCAACCTTGCGGAGTACATGAGTCCGAGAGGCACCAGCAGAAGGATCAACAACACATTCTAGGATACGACCTAGAAACGGAGAAGCAGAAAACCCATCCCACAGAGGAGGAAAGATCTGTCTACGTGCAAAACAAACGAGAAAACAAGGAACTAGCCAGGTGATCCTGTGTTGGAAAGAAGCCAAGCAGAAAGGTTCAACAAGTGAACATTCGGATGGCCAATTCCCGAACGAGGTTGCACGAGAGTGCACGCAGAGAGATGAAGCTCGATGCGCTCCCCATCGGCCAGAGCCAGCAGATCAGGGAACCAGGAAGCTCCAGGCCAGAAAGGCGCGACCAGGATCATGCGAGGACGCTCCAGGGCGACCTTGGCCAACACCCTCGGAAGAAGCCGCGTGGGAGGGAAAGCGTAGACTTCCATGCCCGACCACGACCTAGCAAAGGCATCCCGCCCGAGAGCCTGTGGATCATGCATAGGGGAGAAGTAACACGGCAAACGCGTGTTGAACCGGGTGGCGAACAGATCCACCATCGGCTTGCCCCAGCGAAGCCACACCTGCTCTAGAGCCTGATGCGCTACAGTCCACTCTGTAGGCAGAACCTGATTCCTCCGGCTTAGGTGATCCGCCAGCACATTCAACTTTCCAGGAATGAATTCCGTGGAAATGGAAATGCCATGGGAATCAGCCCAAACCAGAATCTCCTCAGCTTTCAGAGACAATGACGTAGAAACTGTGCCTCCTTGATGCCGGAGATAACTCAGGCATGTGACATTGTCACCTGAGACTGTTACGTGCCGATTCCTCAAGACTGACAGTAACCCCTGGAGAGAGAGAAAAACTGCTTCCATCTCCAGAAAGTTGATGTGCAGCCGCGACTCGCTCTGAGACCACAGACCGGACACCGAGTCCGTGTCTGTGTGCCCACCCCAACCGTTCCTCGAAGCGTCTGTGAACAGATAGACGATAGGACCCTGGGGACGGATAGGGACAGAAGAATGGAGCCACGTCACGTCCATCCAACGCAAGGTGGCTTCCCGAAACCAGTCCCCCAGAACCACCATCTGATCAAAATCGGAGCAGTCGGAGACCCGGCTGGCAAGCTGCCTCTGCAGGGGTCGTTTGGCGACCCGTGCCAAAGGCAACAGGGTAGCCATCGACTCCATCTTGCCAAGCAAGGAGAGAAGAGCACGATAGGGAGCGCTCTCCACACCACGTAAGTGAGAGAGTAGGTCTGACAACGACCGCAACCTGTCCGCGGACGGACGGACAGAGAAGGCGAGAGTGTCGAACTGCATGCCGAGGTACTGAAAAGAAGTTGACGGAAGGAAGTCAGACTTTTTCAACGAGAAGTTGAAACCAAGGCCCTGTGCAAGTTGGACCACCGTTTCCGTGTCCTGGGCACACTGCCGAGACGAGCGATGTAAAATCAACCAATCGTCCAGGTACATCCGCAAACGCACTCCCCTGCCCCTCACCAACATCGCCAACTGTTTGGTGATCTTGGTGAAAATGAAAGGGGCAGTAGACAGACCGAAAGGCAGGGAAACGAATTGAAAAAACCCGGTCTCCCCAGACGAAACGCAGATACTTCCACATGTCCGGATGCATCGAGACATGGAAGTACGCATCCTGCAGGTCCAATGACGTGGCACAATCGCCAGGGCGAATCGCATCACGCACCGACCTGGAAGACTCCATCTTAAAAGGCATCTCGCGAACAGACTTGTTCAACAGCGAGAGGTCTAGAACCGGGCGAAACCCACCAGAATGTTTCGCAACCGCGAAAATTCTGGAGTAAAACCCCGGTGAGGCAAGAGACACCTCCTGAACAACCTGCTTGACCAGCAGAGAAGCGACTTCCTCGTCCAACACCTTCACCTTCTCAGGTGTGAAAGGGTTTAGGAAAAGCAAGAGGCTCAAGTGACAGACGCGGAGGAGTTGTGAACGGAATTTTATATCCGTCCCGCACCACCCTCAGAATAGCGCTGTCGTGAACTTGTCGACGCCACACGGCATAAGCCCGTTGCAGAGCGTGTGATCGCGTAGGAGAAGAACAAAGTCCGCGCGGCAGAAGACTGGGATCGTGCACCTGAAAGGGCCGAATCACAGCCGCGCCAAACGTTCCCTCACCGGAAGAGTCCACAGACAGAGAAAGATAGGAGGTTTGGTCAACCGACCCAACGTCCCACCCCTCTTCCGCAGCCGCAGTGGAACCAGGGTCCGAGAACCGATCGTGCCAACTCGCTGGGCTCTGATCCGGTCGTTCTAGACTCGCCTCCCCACAGGGAGAAACACAGTCGACGACCGCGGAGCCAGAGGAGAACACAGACCCATGACCGCGCTGCACTGGTCCTCTTGACCATACGGAAGCGTGGGGCCGGGGCCCATGGGAGTGCACAGAAAGGAGGGCGGCATGATCACCAGTCCAAGCAGTGCTTGCTGAATGGCTGGGAGCCACGCTCTGCCGTGACCCCACCGCCGAGATCGACCTTACGGGAGCGAGGTAAGGGCGGCACTCCGCCCTGCTCGACCTGGCGGAAGCGCGGGAGCGGGGCACAGGGGAGTGCACGGGAAGGGAGGCGGCGCGCTCACCGAGCCAAACAGCGCCAGCTGAAAGGCTGGGGGCAGCGCTCTGCCTAGGCCCCACCGCAGAGCTCGACCTTGCGGGAGCGCGGCGAGAGTGCCGCTCCGCCCTGCTCGACCTGATGGGCGCGCAGTGGGAGGAGTGCACGGGAAGGGAGGCGGCACGCTCAACCGGACCAAGCAGTGTCAGCTGGATGGCCGGGAGCTCCGATCTGCCCTGGCCTAACCGCAAGCTCGACCCTGTGGGAGCGCGGTGGGAGGAGTGCATGGAAAGGGAGGAGGCACGCTCAACCGGACCAAGCAGTGACAGCTGGATGGCCGGGAGCTCCGATCTGCCCTGGCCTAACCGCAAGCTCGACCTCGCGGGAGCGCGGTAGGAGGCCTAACCGCAAGCTCGACCTTGGGGGAGCGCGGTGGGAGGCCTAACCGCAAGCTCGACCTCGCGGGAGCGCGGTGGGAGGCCTAACCGCAAGCTCGACCTTGGGGGAGCGCGGTGGGAGGCCTAACCGCAAGCTCGACCTTGGGGGAGCGCGGTGGGAGGCCTAACCGCAAGCTCAACCTCGCGGGAGCGCGGTGGGAGGCCTAACCGCAAGCTCGACCTCGCGGGAGCGCGGTGGAGGCCTAACCGCAAGCTCGACCTCGCGGGAGCGCGGTGGGAGGAGTGCACGGGAAGAGAGGCGGCACGCTCTACCGAACCAAGCAGTGACAGCTGGATGGCCGGGAGCTCCGCTCTATACGTACCAGACCGAGCCGACCTGCTCGCACCTTTGCCCAGGAGCCAGAAACCACAAATCCAGGCAAGGCAGGTCCCAGCCTGACCAGGCTGACCCGACCAGCCGGACACGCGGTGAGCAGGGTTCACGTAGTGTAAAAGGCTGAAAGCAAAACAAAACCGTGGTCTGACCTGCGGAAAGACAGAAGAGGAGAAGACAGCAAACGCCTCTCCCACATGCACGGGATAGGGGAGGGGCCGGGCTAGAAACCCCCCTCACCCCCACCCACCAACAGAGAAAGCAAATGCAGGCCCAGCACAGCGTCCACCATCTAGCAGACCGCGTGTTGGGCCTAACAACCACAGCGTGCCACGACTGAACTCCGCAGCGCCACCTATCAAGACAGGAAACGCCGCGGAAACACGCTAAACCGACCGACACGTGAGCTCAAGAGAAGGAATGATTCTTTTAAGCAGAAACACTCACTCCCCATGAGCTAGAAAACCTCCCTTCTCCCAATGTCGCTGCACCCCAGGGTGGCGACGTCAGAGTGCGCACCCACGCCAGCGTGAAGGAGGGACGCCCTGAATGCTCACCCCCAGGCGCCCGTCAGACGCCCGGGAATAGCGCACAAAGAGGTAACAACAGGGAACGCGAAGACAACCCTGATAACAAGAGGGCGATAGCCCCAAAATCTGCCTAGGCGCAGACGACGCGGCAAACGCCGTCCTTCGCCCCACGGCAGACTGAGAAGCAGCAAGCAAAGACGCGAACGCCAAGTTTAACCAAACAACGGGTTAGACAAGGCCGCCGCCACCACCACCAGCCGAACGAGCAAACGCGGAAACAGCCGCAGAGTACACGTTCGAAACAGACCAAGTGGGAAAAACAGAACAGTAACAGAAGCGTGCGCGAACGAAAAAATTCGCAGCGCCGACTGACGTCACAGGAACAACCGCGGGCAACGCGAAACGACAGCAAGACAAGCAAACAAGCGAAACACCAGCCTGTCGTTGCTCCAAGACGAGCAACTACTCGCCAACCACCCGAGACTAGCGCTTGCACGAACGTCCAAGCGCCCAAGTCCCAAACACACACACAAGCGTTCAAACTAACGCAACAGTGCACGCCTCTAACCGTCCATCTTACCGAGGCGGGACAGACGGAAGAGGCACGTGGAAACGAGACGCCATTACTGCGCACGGGACGCAAAACCGCCCCGTACGTCGAGTAAGGCGAACAACACAGTGACAAGCGAAGACAAGCAAACAAGCAAACAGCAAGTCGTCGCTAGCACTGAAAGAAAACGAGTAGCGACGCACCAAGCTAACCACAAAGCTTCCAGCGCGTTCACTCAAAACAAAACAAAGCGACCAGCCAACGAAAACGTCAAAACAGACGCAAGCAAAGCGGCAAGCCGCAACTTCCCTTAAACTCCAGTGAAGGGAAACTGCAAACTCTACACTACACAAGTAGGCGAGGATAATCCAATGCACGAGTAATCCACGTGCAAGCGAAACGCGACAGCAGTCTCGAAAAATGTCAAGAGAACGGCGTGCTGCCTGCCTCAAGCTTATATAGACAAGAGCGATCACGTGGCAAGGGGAGTTACCTCCCCTTTGCTGACGTGCTTCCTGCTGTGTCTAAAGCATTCGGATTGGCGGGGCAGGCAGTCACGTGTGGGTAAGATTTTTGCAAAATCTCTTTTCGAGGTCAAAAGGTCATATATCACTGGTTTGTCTACTGGTACAGTATGTGGGAAAACTCACTGATTCAAACTCCCCTCAAAAGAAATTATAAAGAAAGGTAACTCACTGTGGAAATATGGTTACTACATAATTCTAAACTGGAGTTGCCTCCCTTAGACCTTTGGTGACAATACAGGAATTTTTTGTTCCTAACGCCCCATATGGGGCGTTACGTTGCCAGAGAGTTAACCCTTTTCTGACGGGCTACGAGTATACTCGTAACAATAGAGTTACCTCCCACTTCCGGGCTACGAGTATACTCGTAATGCCACCCTAGGGTCGTTTTGGCAATGATTCCTTCATTTGGGAAACCCGAATTTGAACTAGAGTTACCTCCCTTTCGTAAACGTTCATTGTACGTTCGTGAAAATGTTTTCGTGCGATTTTTAGAGTGAAATATGTATTCTGGAGGCGATAGTTCGAGCGATGAACTGTTGCTAGAGTTGACACTTGATCCGGACAGTGCCAGTGATGATAACAGCAACTTATCTGACCTGTTTGAGGCCGAATCTAGTGAGGAAGACTTGGAGGAGGCTGAGATTGAGCCTGGGCCAAGCACTTCGACTGATTCCAAACGTCGATCGCGATCTGCTCGCCGCCGACCTCGTACGAGATCATACAAGATCGAGAAAGGGGCGTGGTGTCAGAAGCCATTTCCCAGCTGATGAGGACGATGATAATGGCTGGATCAAAGTAGATTATGGAGAGATTTCGAATATTCCGGTGTTTTCTGGACAACCGGGAATGGTGGTGATTGTGCCCGGAATAAAAACTGCACTGGATTATTTTGAACTTTTCGTTGATCAGCAAATGATAGACTTGATGGTCTCAGAGACGAACAGGTATGCTGAGCAGGCTGCACAACTCACTCCAAACTTCTACTATATGAAGATATGGAAGCCAACCGACAGGGAAGAGATAAAGCGATTCATTGGTGTGTTGATCGCCATGTGCCTCATCAAGAAGCCAGAAATCCGCCAGTTTTGGTCAACGCATCCTCCATTCTAAGATTCTTCGCCAAGGTTAGTGTTGTTCTCAAGCAAGTCTCTCTCTCTCTCTCTCTCTCTCTCTCTCTCTCTCTCTCTCTCTCTCTCTCTCTCTCTCTCTCTCTCTCTCTCTCTCTCTCTCTCTCTCTCTCTCTCTCTCTCTCTCTCTCTCTCTCTCTCCTCTCCTCTCCTCTCCTCCCCTCATCTCCTCACCTCTCTCTCTCTCTCTCTCTCTCTCTCTCTCTCTCTCTCTCTCTCTCTCTCTCTCTCTCTCTCTCTCCTCTCCTCTCCTCTCCCTCCCCTCTCCCTCACCTCTCTCCTCTCCTCTCTCTCTCTCTCTCTCTCTCTCTCTCTCTCTCTCTCTCTCTCTCTCTCTCTCTCTCTCTCTTCTCTCTCTCTCCTCTCCCCCCCCCCCCTCCCCCCCCCCCCCCCAACTTCCTCCCTCCCTCAGACATACAAGATCTGCAAATTTTTCATTCCCACCCAGCCATTCAGTCAACCAGAACATGTGATTTCATTTTGCTCAGTAAGCACAGAGTGCATATACATACATGTACATGATATGTTGGTAACATTGACAGTTCATATATTTGTTGTTTCATTTTCAGATGAGTTTACTATTCTAAAATCTACACTTTGGCTTATTTTTTTATGGTTCATTCCAGGTTTTTACCCGAGACCGGTTTCTGGCTATCCTCCCATTCTGGCATCTGGCAGACAACAACAAGATGCCTCCTCCTGGCAGTCCTGGTCATGACAAGCTGTTCAAGATCAGAATTTTCTTTGATCACCTCAGCAGCCAATTCAGGGAATGCTACTATCCACAGCAAAACCTTTCTGTGGATGAGAGCATCATGCCATGGCAGGGTAGTGTGGCTTTCCGCCAGTTCATCCCCAAGAAGCCTGTCTGCTATGGCATGAAGCTCTATTGTTGTTGTGAGTCTTCCAGTGGTTACATCTGTGAGATGAACTATACACAGGCAAGGAGGGAGGCTCTGTGGAAGCTGGTGGAGACCAGGTACCAGTGCCGCGCCTGTGAGGTCCCACTGTGTGTCACTCCCTGTCACATGGTGTTCCACATGCAAGTGGATTATAAACGAGCGATGCTGCATCACCGAGAAGACAGGTCACCTGCTGAGTCTGACACAAGTGAAGAGGATGAGTAAAATGCTTCCTTCTGCCAGAGTTCACTGTGGCTTAGAAGTTGTAGATACATGTGCTTACCAGAAATATTTATTTTTAAATTCATGTGTAAGCTGTAGTTGGAGAGTGAATTGCTCTGATTACAAATGAGAAATGTTGCATTTTTGACAAGGTAGATTTACACCTGATTTATGACATCACTTGTGTACAAATTGGCTGAATTTCATGGGTACTAGACCAGTAGTTAGGTAGCTATGAGTGTTATTGGATATCATCCCAATCAGGACAATATTTGGTATAATTCTTGCAGAGCAGAGGTTGTCTTTGGTTTGGCATTGTTGCTCAGAATTTTTTTTTCCTTTTTGGTGGGTTGCATTTGAGGCTAGCATCTTTAGCTTGTGCTCTACTGTAAATATTTTTAATTATCAGGTGTAATATTGTGTTTTAGATCTTGCAATGTCAGTTTTGGTAATTTTTCCTGGATTGTTCCCCTTTGAAAGATGGCTGCCTCCTTGTTACCATGACAACCGCCAAAAAAGTTGTGGGTAGAAGCAGACAGTACTTGTGTACAAGTTGGCCAAGTTTTATGAAGATTAGACCAGAAGTTAGGTAGTTATGAGAAGTTTTGTGTATCATTCCGATGGGGGCAATTTTTGGTCAAAAACCGCATAGAGCAGAGGTTGTCTTTGTCTTGACATTGTTGCTCAGAAACCTGTTTTCTTGCCTTTTTTGTGTTATTTATGTGAGGCTAGCATCCTTAGCTTGTGCTCTACTGTAAATACTTGTTAATTTTCAGATGTGATATTGTGTTTTAGGTCTTGCAATGTCAGTTTTTGGCAATTTTTCCTGGATTGTTCCCCTTTGAAAGATGGCTGCTTTCTTGTTACCATGACAACCTCCAAAAAAGTTGTGGGTAGAAGCAGACAGTACTTGTGTACAAGTTGGCCAAGTTTTATGAAGATTAGACCAGAAGTTAGGTAGTTATGAGAAGTTTTGTGTATCATTCCGATGGGGGCAATTTTTGGTCAAAAACCGCATAGAGCAGAGGTTGTCTTTGTCATGGCATTGTTGCTCAGAAACCTGTTTTCTTGCCTTTTTTGTGTTATTTATGTGAGGCTAGCATCCTTAGCTTGTGCTCTACTATAAATACTTGTTAATTTTCAGATGTGATATTGTGTTTTAGGTCTTGCAATGTCAGTTTTTGGCACTTTTTCCTGGATTGTTCCCCTTTGAAAGATGGCTGCTTTCTTGTTACCATGACAACCTCCAAAGAAAGTTGTGGATAGAAGCAGACAGTACTTGTGTACAAGTTGGCCAAGTTTCATGGAGATTGAAGCTTTGGATGAAACACAATAAAAAAAATTCAAACGCATGTGAAATTTTGCTTTTTCTTTGAGGCAGCCCCAGGCAGTAGGAGGTAGTTGCTTTAAGGCAGCTCTAGTCAGAAAAGGGTTAAATAGAGAGACTATTGGAATTACATTGCAGAGGGTTGAAGCAACAAAAAAAATGCTTGTAAGTCAAAATCACACAAAATTGCCATTTTGACCGTTTTTATAGTGGTGTCTACCCTTAAACAGTGTTGTCTTACTGCTGCAGCTTCCCAGTTATCTTTTTTCTGAACCTATGTCTTTTGTCCTTGCATGCATCTGTGTTTGCATTTCTCTCGTGGTATTGTGGTATTAGATCTCCTTGAAGCAGGTTTTTTTAAGCCAAGTTAGAATGGCAAGTTGACCTGCATCCTCTGCTGCGTCAGGCAATAGTTTTTTAATTGAATTACATTCATTGATTTGATGTTCCTTTTTAGATGTCAATTGTGATGAAATTTGGGTTTTTCCTTGCATGATTGCAGGTTCATGAAGTAACTAACATGTCTGTGACTACCAGTTGAATAATTACTTCCGGCATCACAGCTTAATAAAGTGTCAGTTGCAAAGCAGTCACCTCCTTGAAATGTAACCTAGCATCCTGTGTGCAATTCTTTTCATGCATTGCCAATGTTGGATGTCTGTGATCCAAGCATCTCCAAAGGAAGCCCTTACTTTTGCAGAACGACGATGGCATTGTCAGTTGCGGGACCGCCATGTGCCCCCATCCAGATCACCCTGAGACCTTCAGCAGCAGGGGAGGGCAAGCCCAGTGTGGCTCAGATCCAGCAGAAAATTATCACTCAACCAACCAAGATAGTTGCCTCCCCCCTCATCACACCCATAATCAACGCCAACAAGCCAGGTCAGTTATCAGGGGACTGATGTATGAATGAATAAGGTTTTGTGGCCCACCTGCTTTTTTAGGCTATGTGCAGTCATTGATGTACAAAATTACTTCAACTGTTTAAAGTAAATCAAGTTTAGATTTCCCACTTCACCTGGAGGAAGGAGATGTGGTGGGCCTATTCTTACCCCCAACCCATGGTACTCACTAATGTGGGATCTGAGACAACAGTATGTACCCTGGACTAAATTCTCAGGTCAACCTCAAACTGCATGGCCCAAGACATCAACTTGGAAAACATTAGATAGTGACATTAGTCTTGGTTCTTGCAGGCCTAGGCTTGCTTGAGCATTTAGCCTAATCCATGATGAGGTAGGCACACACTATTTATGATCTCATAGAAAGTCAATATGTGCTTTGTCTAATTTCCTGTTATCTAGCTGTCAATAAAGTTTCATTGATAATTGTTAACCCAATATGATGAGGAGTGACTTACATCCGATGTTACTTCAGAACTCTTTGTTGTTGTTTTTGACTCACATGCGAAGCAAAAGTGAGTCTATGTACTCACCCGTGTCGTCCGTCCGGGCGTTGGATTTTTCTCGGAGATCAACACCCAATTTGGCATGATGGTGTATGATGACAACGCATCAAAAAACATATATAGTGACTTGACCTTGCTTCAAGGTCAAGGTCGCAAGGGCCATAAATGTTGTCTAAAAAACAGCCATTTTTCACATTTTCCCAATTCTCTCTGAAGTTTTTGAGATTGGATACCTGACCTATATATGGTGTATAGGGCAAAGTAATCCCTATCTTTTGATACCAGTTTGATTGACCTTGCTTGAAGGTCAAGGTCACAGAAGCTCTTTAAAATTGGATTAATACATATTTTGAAGTGACCTTGACCCTGAACTATGGAAGATAACTCTTCCAAACTTCATAACATTGTGGTACACATGTTATACTTTCATAATAGGTCACCTGTGTCATCCGTCCGGGCGTCCAGGCGTCCGTCCGGGCGTCCGGGCGTCCTTTAATCCGTAAAAAACTTTAACGTTGGAATTTTCTCGGAGACTATTAAGTCTATCAACACCCAATTTGGCATGATAGTGTAGGATGACAAGTCAAGGTCACAGGAACTCTTTAAAGTTGGATTGTATACATATGTTGAAGTGACCTTGACCCTGAACTATGGAAGATAACTCTTGCAAACTTCATAACATTGTAGTACACATGTTATACTTTCATCATGAGACACATTTGGTCACATATCATCAAGGTCAAAATCACTTTGACCCTTATGAAATGTGACCAAAATGGGGTAGTGAACCACTAAAAGTGACCATATCTCATGGTAGAAAGTGCCAATAAGCACCATTGTGCTTCCTATGTCTTGAATTAACAGCTTTGTGTTGCATGACCTTGGATTACCTTGACCTTGGGTCAAGATCACACGTATTTTGGTAGGAAAAATGTGCAAAGCAGTTCTTAGTGTATGATGTCATGGCTAGGTTTAGTTGTTTGACCTTGACCTTGAAGGTCACCTGAAGGTCAAGGTCATGTAAAGGTCAAGGTCAAGCATGTGAGTCGTATGGGCTTTGCCCTTCTTGTTTACATTTTCTAGGGACTTCCTTGAGTTCATAGTTGGAAGGTTTATCGGGTGCTTTTATTTTCTTAGGCAGTTTGTTCAGAAAGAGAGGAAGTTTCTAACATGCTTTGTTCTTTGTTCACAGTGGCCTTCCCTGCACAAACACCAACTGGTGTAGTGGTTGCTACTACAGCTACCATTGCCTCTGTTGCCAGTACAGGGTCCACTTCCATCCCTGTTGGTAAGTCCTCTCTCTCTCTCTCTCTCTCTCTCTCTCTCTCTCTCTCTCTCTCTCTCTCTCTCTCTCTCTCTCTCTCTCTCTCTCTCTCTCTCTCTCTCTCTCTCTCTCTCTCAATCTTTCTCATTCTCCCCATCCTCCCACTCTCCTCTCTCCTCCCTCTCCCTCTCTTCTTTTTCTTCTTTCACCCCGCCCCCAAACCCAACCCACCACCCATCTTGCACTGCTTCATGGGTCTGGGCTTCAGATGTTCTGTCTTTTGCTCAGTTTTACCCTCAGAAACCATGTTGCCTTTGTTGCATTTTTGGTCCAGCAAACCTGAGGGCTTTCTGCCTCCTTGTTTACAGCAAAAGTTCCACCCCAGAGGCAGCAACAGCAGGTACCAGTGTCCACTGTGGCAGTGAGCTTGGCAACATCCTTGCCGGCTTCCATGGCAACATCCCTAGTAGGTAGCGAGGTGTTGCGCAATGAGGCAGTGAGCTCCACTGGTTTCCACCCCATGTCCAGCATCCTCATGCAACCCTCAAGGCCACTCAACACCACCACTGCCAACACCACCACCATCACCATCCCCTCCCGCCCCTCCCTGCCTGAAGTCCGGCAAGACTCACAGCAAAGGTATGCGTCAACAAGTGCTGCATCTACGTGTGAGAGAGAGATGTGTGTGTGTGTGTGTGTGTGTGTGTGTTAGGTAATATGTGTGTGTCCACAACTAATCAATGTTTGGGACTTGTGTCCAGAGCTGCTGATACAAACTAATGAAACTGGACATACAGATTCAAATTGTATAGTTTGAATGTTGTGTGAGCTCATTTGAGTATGACTGGTGCAGAGGTACAGTCCAATATAGATTCATGGATAATACATATTATACAGTTTAAACATAAACAATGATTTTGAGCATGCATTGCATATCTTGTGTTCACATGCTTTCTCTTATTACTAAATTATGAGTATGCTGGATGAGGTGTGGATTATTGCATAGATGCTGTAGAAGTGTGTGGGAAGAGAGAAGTTTATAATGAAATGCTCTTTCTCTGTGTAATGCAAGTGTCACACACATCGTGTGCCTCATTGGACTTGGAGGTTAATTCTTGTGCAGCAACATAGTTTCAGACCTAAAACTTTGTTGTACCCCAACTTGTTCATTTCATGCTTCTGCTCATTGCATTGCTCCCGGTTAGTCCTCGTACTTCAGAGTTGCTTGAGAGTGAAACAGAGAACACATCTGTGCAGTAAAGATGCATTCCCCGGTGCTGTGCTTGCAGGTCCAACAACATCCCCCAGCTGTCAGCCTTCAGCAGCCTTGGTCAAGAGAGCCAGGTGTGGTATTCCACACCATACCCTGTCTACTCCCCCATTGTCACCACCCAGGCTCCACCTGCTCCCCTGGTGCAACCCCTTACTGTCGCCACCACCATGAATCAGAATCTCAGCACCCTCATCTTTCCCAAAGGCCCCATGGAAAGCACAGGTAGATTGCCTCCCCTGCCATGGCTCCTTTGTCTTGTTGCAGGTTGGGGCAAGCTGAAGAAGTGGTTTTGAGCTCTGTGTGTGTGTGTGTATGAATGTGTGTGTTTGTGTGTGCGTACATGCATATGTGTGTGTCACTATGAGTGTATGTCAAATCTGTGTTCTGTTTGCTCACATAATTTTTTATTTTTTTTAATACTCGGAATGAGCCTGAGAAATTTTATGTAAAGTGTATTTTACTTGGAAACAAAACAAACTGGATTTTTTTCTGGAATATGCGTGATTAAAATATATTGTGGGACCAAAATCATGTCAAATTTCTAACTTAAACTCTGTTTTCTCATGTAAAGATAAATATGTTGGTTTTTCATTGTGTACAGTTTGTGTATCAGAAGTTTGCACCTGCTCTGGTATAAAGCATTTGTGGATTTGTACCATGTAAGAAAATACATTTTTAAACTGTTTTTTTAAAGGTTATGCTTGCTTTGCCCAAATGGTTGTACTTCCTTGTAGGCCACATCCCTGATACTAGCAGAAACATTTTTTTATTTATATGCTTTGATTCTAGAGAAGGGTTAAACCACACCAAAAATGTGTATCATTTAGAGTCGCCTACCTCTGCCCACTCCCATCCCTCCTCTTTCTCTCCCAATCCCCGCCCAACTGCCCCCACCCTTCCTTTTCAAAATTGTTTCACCATTTATCCACCTTCATGGCAGTTTATAATAATATGCCTTTTTCTTTTTCCCCCAATGAAATGGAAAGATTGGAGGGGAACAGTACCTTTTCTCCTCACAGTGCCCAACCAGGGACCAGTGCTCTCTGCCACTCTTGCTGCAAACCTGCAGCCACAACCCCACGCAATGAACCTGGCCCAGCCACAGATGCGTCTGGTTGCTGTGGATACCAGGCAACCCCTGGCCGTCCACCAGATCACTAACTCTGCCTCCATAGCCCCCTCCTCAGTGTCTGGGGACCCTAAACCTCGTAAGTAGATTGTTGCAGGTGTGTATGTGTCTCTGTGTGTGTGTGTGTGTGTGTATGTGCTTATGTTTTTGTGTGTGTGTGAACTGTGTGTGTGTGTGTGTGTGTGGGTGCATGTGCACACATATCCCTGTGATAAAGTTCAAATACATGCCAGGATATGGCACAACATCTCAAAACTGCTTGCCCATTCAGGCAAGTAGACTGGAAATTCACTTGCCTAAAAGCAAAATCGTTTGGCCCAAAAAATATTTGCCTCACCACATTAATCACACTAGTCAAACAAATATCA
Organism: Theodoxus fluviatilis; assembly: GCA_034096865.1. Taxonomy (NCBI): domain Eukaryota; kingdom Metazoa; phylum Mollusca; class Gastropoda; order Cycloneritida; family Neritidae; genus Theodoxus; species Theodoxus fluviatilis. Next base: position 64,908 of record JAWQFJ010003018.1, read on the forward strand.
GTGTCTCTTACTATAAATGTGTTTAGCATTGATTATGTTTGGAGGCTGCCTGCACAGCAGTATCATTAACATGATTTTGAAGCCTTAGTGTACTTTGATTCTGAAATAAATCTGAGGAGAATTTGGTTGCCCATTGGGCAGGTCTAAATTGATTTTTCCTGCCCAAAGAGAACATGGGGTGGCCCTGAGCAAAGGGGCAATCTCTTGTATCAGGCCATGCATGCTGATGTGACACCATACTGTGCAAATATTGGGCATAATGGGTATGCTTGTATCAGACCATGCATGCTGATGTGACACCATACTGTGCAAATATGGGGCATAATGGGTATGCTTGTATCAGACCATGCATGCTGATGTGACACCATACTGTGCAAATATGGGGCATAATGGGTATGCTTGTATTAGTCTTCTCTGCACTGCACTGCAGTCATATCACCTAAGCACAGGCCACAGCTGCTGTACTCAACTGTCTTTCTGTGCTGCATTCATGTTACTTGATTGAGCACAGAGGTTGTGTACATCTGTCTTTCTGTGCTGCATTCATGTTACTTGATTGAGCACAGAGGTTGTGTACATCTGTCTTTCTGTGCTGCATTCATGTTACTTGATTGAGCACAGAGGTTGTGTACATCTGTCTTTCTGTGCTGCATTCATGTTACTTGATTGAGCACAGAGGTTGTATACATCTGTCTTTCTGTGCTGCATTCATGTTACTTGATTGAGCACAGAGGTTGTATACATCTGTCTTTCTGTGCTGCATTCATGTTACTTGATTGAGCACAGAGGTTGTATACATCTGTCTTTCTGTGCTGCATTCATGTTACTTGATTGAGCACAGAGGTTGTATACATCTGTCTTTCTGTGCTGCATTCATGTTACTTAATTGAGCACAGAGGTTGTATACATCTGTCTTTCTGTGCTGCATTCATGTTACTTGATTGAGCACAGAGGTTGTATACATCTGTCTTTCTGTGCTGCATTCATGTTACTTGATTGAGCACAGAGGTTGTATACATCTGTCTTTCTGTGCTGCATTCATGTTACTTGTGATTGAGCACAGAGGTTGTATACATCTGTCTTTCTGTGCTGCATTCATGTTACTTGATTGAGCACAGAGGTTGTATACATCTGTCTTTCTGTGCTGCATTCATGTTACTTGATTGAGCACAGAGGTTGTATACATCTGTCTTTCTGTGCTGCATTCATGTTACTTGATTGAGCACAGAGGTTGTATACATCTGTCTTTCTGTGCTGCATTCATGTTACTTGTGATTGAGCACAGAGGTTGTATACATCTGTCTTTCTGTGCTGCATTCATGTTACTTGATTGAGCACAGAGGTTGTATACATCTGACTTTCTGTGCTGCATTCATGTTACTTGATTGAGCACAGAGGTTGTGTACATCTGTCTTTCTGTGCTGCATTCATGTTACTTGATTGAGCACAGAGGTTGTATACATCTGTCTTTCTGTGCTGCATTCATGTTACTTGATTGAGCACAGAGGTTGTGTACATCTGTCTTTCTGTGCTGCATTCATGTTACTTGATTGAGCACAGAGGTTGTGTACATCTGTCTTTCTGTGCTGCATTCATGTTACTTGATTGAGCACAGAGGTTGTATACATCTGTCTTTCTGTGCTGCATTCATGTTACTTGATTGAGCACAGAGGTTGTATACATCTGTCTTTCTGTGCTACAGTCATGTTACTTGATTAAGCACAGAGGTTGTATACATCTGTCTTTCTGTGCTGCATTCATGTTACTTGATTGAGCACAGAGGTTGTATACATCTGTCTTTCTGTGCTGCATTCATGTTACTTGATTGAGCACAGAGGTTGTATACATCTGTCTTTCTGTGCTGCATTCATGTTACTTGATTGAGCACAGAGGTTGTATACATCTGTCTTTCTGTGCTGCATTCATGTTACTTGATTGAGCACAGAGGTTGTATACATCTGTCTTTCTGTGCCATAGTCATGTTACTTGATTGAGCACAGAGGTTGTATACATCTGTCTTTCTGTGCTGCATTCATGTTACTTGATTGAGCACAGAGGTTGTGTACATCTGTCTTTCTGTGCTGCACTTATGTTACTTGTGATTGAGCACAAGTTGTACTCATCTCTCTTTCTATGCTGCACTTATGTTACTTGTGATTGAGCACAAGTTGTACTCATCTCTCTTTCTATGCTGCACTTATGTTACTTGTGATTGAACACAAGTTGTACTCATCTCTCTTTCTATGCTGCACTTATGTTACTTGTGATTGAACACAAGTTGTACTCATCTCTCTTTCTATGCTGCACTTATGTTACTTGTGATTGAGCACAAGTTGTACTCATCTCTCTTTCTATGCTGCACTTATGTTACCTGTGATTGAACACAAGTTGATCTTTCTATGCTGCACTTATGTTACCTGTGATTGAGCACAAGTTGTACTCATCTCTCTTTCTATGCTGCACTTATGTAACTTGTGATTGAGCACAAGTTGTACTCATCTCTCTTTCTATGCTGCACTTATGTTACTTGTGATTGAACACAAGTTGTACTCATCTCTCTTTCTATGCTGCACTTATGTTACTTGTGATTGAACACAAGTTGTACTCATCTCTCTTTCTATGCTGCACTTATGTTACTTGTGATTGAACACAAGTTGTACTCATCTCTCTTTCTATGCTGCACTTATGTTACTTGTGATTGAACACAAGTTGTACTCATCTCTCTTTCTATGCTGCACTTATGTTACTTGTGATTGAACACAAGTTGTACTCATCTCTCTTTCTATGCTGCACTTATGTTACTTGTGATTGAGCACAAGTTGTACTCATCTGTCTTTCTATGCTGCACTTATGTTACCTGTGATTGAACACAAGTTGATCTTTCTATGCTGCACTTATGTTACCTGTGATTGAGCACAAGTTGTACTCATCTCTCTTTCTATGCTGCACTTATGTTACTTGTGATTGAGCACAAGTTGTACTCATCTGTCTTTCTATGCTGCACTTATGTAACTTGTGATTGAGCACAAGTTGTACTCATCTGTCTTTCTGTGCTGCATTCATGTTACTTGATTGAGCAACAGAGGTTGTATACATCTGTCTTTCTGTGCTGCATTCATGTTACTTGATTGAGCACAGAGGTTGTGTACAACTGTCTTTCTGTGCTGCATTCATGTTACTTGATTGAGCACAGAGGTTGTGTACATCTGTCTTTCTGTGCTGCATTCATGTTACTTGATTGAGCACAGAGGTTGTATACATCTGTCTTTCTGTGCTGCATTCATGTTACTTGATTGAGCACAGAGGTTGTATACATCTGTCTTTCTGTGCTGCATTCATGTTACTTGATTGAGCACAGAGGTTGTATACATCTGTCTTTCTGTGCTGCATTCATGTTACTTGATTGAGCACAGAGGTTGTATACATCTGTCTTTCTGTGCTGCATTCATGTTACTTGATTGAGCACAGAGGTTGTGTACATCTGTCTTTCTGTGCTGCATTCATGTTACTTGATTGAGCACAGAGGTTGTATACATCTGTCTTTCTGTGCTGCATTCATGTTACTTGATTGAGCACAGAGGTTGTATACATCTGTCTTTCTGTGCTGCATTCATGTTACTTGATTGAGCACAGAGGTTGTATACATCTGTCTTTCTGTGCTGCATTCATGTTACTTGATTGAGCACAGAGGTTGTATACATCTGTCTTTCTGTGCTGCATTCATGTTACTTGATTGAGCACAGAGGTTGTATACATCTGTCTTTCTGTGCTGCATTCATGTTACTTGATTGAGCACAGAGGTTGTGTACATCTGTCTTTCTGTGCTGCATTCATGTTACTTGATTGAGCACAGAGGTTGTATACATCTGACTTTCTGTGCTGCATTCATGTTACTTGATTGAGCACAGAGGTTGTGTACATCTGTCTTTCTGTGCTGCATTCATGTTACTTGATTGAGCACAGAGGTTGTGTACATCTGTCTTTCTGTGCTGCATTCATGTTACTTGATTGAGCACAGAGGTTGTATACATCTGACTTTCTGTGCTGCATTCATGTTACTTGATTGAGCACAGAGGTTGTACTCATCTGTCTTTCTGTGCTACAGTCATGTTACATATGATTGAGCACAGGGGTTGTACTATTCTGTCTTTCTGTGCTAGTCATGTTACATGTGATTGAGCTTCTATGCTGCAGTCATGTTACTTGAGTGTAGGGGTTGTACTCATCCGTTTCTCTTTACTGCAGTCATCTCCATCACCTCCAGTCCAAGAGTTGGAACACTGCTGCCTGGCCCTGCAGCTGAGATGGGCTCTCTGGGTCTGACCTCGCTGCCCTCCACAGCTACGGTGGCTTCTAGCATCTACACCTCCTCCACCACCGCCCAGGCCCAGCCACCCTCCTCCTCTGCCCCCTCCTCCAACCCCACGTCCTCCCCCAGACCCTCCATACTCAGGAAACGCTTCAGTGATGGGTAAGTTCTTGTTCGGTTTGGTTTTGATTTCGGTAAAAGCTTTTGCGCTACTTTTTTCAGTTTTGAATAAATTTGGATGAAAGATAAATTTGGATGAGAGATGTTATGATCGATTTTGTGCTGACAACACAGATGGTCAACCAAGGCCAACCCTCTTCTTACCCTAGGTCTTTGTGCAACACATACAATCAAAACTGGAGCAAAACACTACCTGACTTGTATGCAAACGACAAGTGCAAATTCTAACCAATTTTGGAGTTATTAAACAATTTCACAACTGAGAATGTTATGTTTTATTGTGCAAAAACTTGCAAACATTTTCTCTAATCACATATATGAATCCATTGTTGTAATCAAAACAATGCCAGAATTATTCCCTTCCAACACGCAACTTTCATATACCAAACTTTGTCTGCGTTTCACAAAAGACTTAATGATTTGGATGATAACAACATTCACATGACCACACTGCCACTACGCGAGACGAAGTGTGTAATACTGGACCTCATTTCGGGAATAAACTATTTTCCTCTTGTATCCAACTTTTATAACCAACCAATGTTAACTCTAAAAGGAATGATTGAATGTTTTGTTGCAAGTTTTTTTTTTTTTGACGCAATACAAGCACAGTGCAAGCATGGCAATTTGGGCAGTAAATTATGTCAACTTGCCATTATGTTTCCATTGTCAGTTTGTGGTACCTACATTTAGTTTATGTTCCTTATGTGATGCATTTAATGATGTAAAGTGTATTTCATTTTTGACTCACATGCGAAGCAAAAGTGAGTCTATGTACTGAGCCGTGTCGTCCGGGCGTCCGTCCGTAAAAAACTTAAACGTTGGATTTTTCTCGGAGACTATTAAGTCTATCAACACCAAATGTGGCATGATGGTGTATGATGACAAGGCCTCAAAAAACATACATAGTGACTTGACCTTGCTTCAAGGTCAAGGTCACAGGAGCCATAAATGTGGTCTCAAAAACAGTCATTTTTCACATTTTCCCAATTTTCTCCCACGTTATTGAGAATGGCGACCTCAGCTACAAGTGGTATATAGGTCAAAGCAAGCCCTATCTTTTGATACCAGTTTGGTTGACCTTGCTTCAAGGTCAAGGTCACAGGAGCTCTTCAAAGTTGGATCGTATACATATTTTGAAGTGACCTTGACCCTGAACTATGGCAGATAACTGTTTCAAACTTAATAATTATGTGGGGCACATGTTATACTTTCATCATGAGACACATTTGGTCACATATCATCAAGGTCAAGGTCACTTTGACCCTTATGAAATGTGACCAAAATGTGGTAGTGAACCACTAAAAGTGACTATATCTGATGGTAGAAAGTGCCAATAAGCACCATTGTGCTTCCTATGTCTTGAATTGACAGCTTTGTGTTGCATGACCTTGGATGACCTTGACCTTGGGTCAAGGTCACATGTATTTTGGTAGGGAAAATGTGTAGAGCATTTCTTTGTGTATGATGTCATTGGTAGGTTTAGTTGTTTGACCTTGAAGGTCACCTGAAGGTCAAGGTCATATAAAGGTCAAGGTCAAGCATGTGAGTCGTATGGGCATTGCCCTTCTTGTTTCAAGATCTTCCTGTGAACTTCACTGTTGTGCATGTAGATCTATTTTGTCTCCTGCAGGACAACTGTCATCCCAAAGCGACCAAACTTCACTATGACAAATGAAAGTCACAGCCCTCGACCAGAAAACACACCCATATCAAACGCCAGCTCTCCCAAAACACCTGCATGGTAAGTTGATGTCTTGTGTGAAGTAAACAAACTCGGGTAACAATCAACACTGCTCCCTTCCTCATAAATAAACTGGATGGAAACAGTCTCCTGTGGGATCAGCATCCAGAGTGAACAGAGTTGCCTTGTTATTGAATTGAGACTTATGTCAAACGGAAAGGGAGCAAGTGTGAAAATTCCTACACACACACACACCTTATTGTGGACTGACATTAAGACTCATCAGTACAATCAGTCTTACCACTTCCCAGCAGGTGAACTGCTTGGCACTCAGTTTTGTGACCTCTGTGGCTTCTGGAACTGTAGGTGAATGGGTTTGGAAGCAGTTCGCTTTGCTTGTTGATCAGAAGTGATGTTGCAAGGTGCAGTGGTAGAGATGAATTGAGTGGGAAGTGAGTTCTCCTGTGACGTGATGCCTACCTGCAGTCTGCATTTCAGTGACAACAGCCAGTCCTCCACAGACACTGCACTCTCAGCAGAGGGCCAGACCAATTCCCACTTGGACCCTAGGAACAAGCATGAGACTCATGATGGCATGGAGAATGGTGAGCTGTTCTTTTTATCTGATGACTCATTGAATTGGTGCCTTGCTGACTGGAAGTATTGTCCGTGTGAGGCCATCTTTGGGTTTCTGTGTGTGTGTGTGTCTGTGTGTTTCTCTGTTTCTCTCCCTCTCCCTTCCTCCCTCTCCCTCTCTCTCTCTCTCTCTGTCTCTCTCTCTCTCCAATGTTCAGATAATTTCCCTTGGGAAGCTGAATTGGAAATGTAAAATGTATGTACACTGTAATGAAATGGGCCAGTGGCTACAATAAATTTAGTCATTTTTCTTTTTGTTTTCTCTCTTCCTGCTTCTCTTTCTCCCTCTTTCCCTTTTCGAAGAAGTTTTGCAGTACTTAGCAATGCGTGTGATTCACTCTTCCATCTCCTGCAGGTCCCTCTGTGTCCAGTAACTGCAACACTTCCGCTGCCATGCACCACTCCAGTGCTGTGGAAGAGTCACCACGCAAGCGGCCAAGGAAACAGCTCTTGTGAGTTATCAGACTCCTCCATGAGACTTTTCTTTACTATTTCTTTCTTCCTTCCTTTCTTTCTTTCTCCTTTCTTTCTTTCTTTCTTTCTTTCTTTCTTCCTTCCTTCCTTCCTTCCTTCCTTCCTTCCTTCCTTCCTTCCTTCCTTCCTTCCTTCCTCTTTCTTTCTTTCTTTCTTTCTTTCTTTCTTTCTTTCTTTCTTTCTTTCTTTCTTTCTATGTGTCTGTGCCAATCTGATTTGTTCATTGTGAAATGGCCTTGTTATGAACACCACTTGTGTATAGATGAATAGCAGTTGAATGTGTTTCCATACGTGTGTATAATTTATGTGTATGTGTGTTTGTGTTCTTGCGTGTGTGTGTGTGTGTGTGTGTGTGTGTGTGTGTGTGTGTGAGCACTCAATAAGGAAAGATATAAGCCACTCACTCGTAGTTTTCGCAGGTCTTCTGCCCAGCCTCTGCAGCACAAGACTGAAGTGACTTTTTGGTGTTCAGTCCACATGCCAGCGAGATGAACTTACAACATGTGACTGAATAAGGAAGTTGTAGACTGCCATCAGGACATGCCTCCCCCTGTCTCCTTTGAGCATTGGCTTGGTGGCCACAATATGGATTGCCTCATTAACCCCTCTGCGGAACCAATTCACCTCATGCTCCAGCACCCAGATGCTGTCTTCAGTGAAGTCCTGCTCCATCTGGGCTAGGTGTATCTCCACAGGAGATGACCCTGTCAGTGCTACCCCAACTCTTCCTCATATGCCTTTCTTTCACACTTATGTTGAATTCTTCAACATTGTGCTGGCTACAGTTGTCACCATCTCTGCAGTACACATTCGACTGTTCTAGTTTGTTAGTTTAGTCTGTGGGGGCAACAAGCCTACTGCAGATGGTGTTGTAGGCCTTAACCCATTGCGACCTACAGTGCGTGATGAAAAAGCCTCCCTAAAACCTGAGGGTTTTTCCGGAAAAAAAAGAAGTCGACATCCCTTATTCAAAAAATTATTTCTTCTCTTCTACACATCCTAGAAACAAGATCTAAAAACTGTTAGAAAGGTAAATAAATAATCTACTCCACTACATCATGACTGCAGCTCCTAGAGTACAAAATGTTCCTGTAAAAAATTGGAAAGGTGACAAAAGTTAAAATTTTTCAAGAACACATAATTTTTTGGCTCCAAAATACACTTCAACTCAACTTATTCTCATTGAAACAGTAAAAACTTTACATAGTCTCGAAGCTGATTCATTTTTATATTTGCAATTAAAATTTCAAAAGAATCAGAGCAGTTAGCAAAATATTATGACATAATGTACACATAATATGTAAAATCTAAGAAATTTGTCCTTTTGGCATTTAAAAGATATTGCCAACAAAAAAGTATATAACTCAACTTATATTCAACATATCGACAAGATTTAAACACTGTTTGAAAGCTTAAAGTATGCAAAATATCAGGGTACCTTCAAAATCGAGTGATTACATTTACAAGCGGAGAAACGAGCGTTTTTGTGGAGAGATCTGATCTCGCGCAACATGGCTGACGATCCTGCAGCGATCCGTGAAGGGAGTGATATCGAAGCTGATTCAGATGAGGAGTTCGAAGCACTTTCGGGAGACTACTGTAGCGATCGTTTGGGTGCAGAACTAGCTCGATTTTCATTCTGTAAACGCTGAATGGAGGCATTTTGATTCTGCTATCAGCATGTCTAGCAGTAGTCATGTGATATCAATAGCTATTTTAGTCTATGCGTTGGAGGCACACCACCGTCAAATGCTACGCGCGCGTCGCATCCGGTCTGAAAGGGTGATGTACGTGCGCGTCGCATCCGGTCGGAAAGGGTTAATGTGAACAGCAACCCCATTCTTTTGTATCATGCAGCTCAGAGCCTTGGGAAGCTCATGGACATAGGGAATGGTGACACTTCTGCAGCACAGGATGGTTTGCTCAGTGGAAGTGTGGGGAGAAATGATCTTACTTCAGGGCATTCCGTATGCCCATTTGGTGTAGCTGGAGATGCTGAGCATTTCATTGATGTAATGTTCTTCCTCAGCCAAGGCTTCTTTGGGGGAGCAGGTGATCCTTGCTAGGTGATGGAGTGTCGGGATGACCCCCAGTTTGTGTTCTAGGTGGCTGTCAAAGTGAAGGTATTGGTCCCTGTGAGTTGCCTTGCAGTAGACACTGAATGAAAGACTGTCACCCTTTCTAATGACAAGTGGCCCGCACGGCAATACAGTTGTCTTGCTTATTGCTGGGTGCTCATGCTGGCTGTTCAGGTGGCCAGTGAACTCAGCCATCAGATTCTTGTGGATAATAAAATTGTGCCTCAGAATGCACAAAAAACTTTTAAAACTACAGAATCACTTGGGAATTGTTTGGAATAACAGCTAGTCATGATTTCCCTGGTTATTCACCTTGCACACAACCAGTAGGGAGATGCAGTGGGTCAGTTCGTACCCCCAACCTTTCTAGAGAAAAGATTCAGTGAAAGAATTGACTGGAGAACAAGTTTGTATGGTGCACAGTGGAGATAGAGCTGTCCTATTTGTTGAAAAAGTAAGACATTGAAAAACTAGAAGTATATTTTTGTTCCTCGCTCTCTAAAAATTAAATTTTTGCACCATATTAAAATGTAAGAGATAAAAAAGGGGATATAATACAGCACTGAAATTTGGAGGATTCATTCGCTGTTGTGTTTTTTCCACTTAGGTTCATATAGTGATCTTTCCATTATTCTTGTTGTTTAAATACAAAATGGAATGTTTTTGACATTTTTACAAGAGGTGATGGATATGAAATTATTTTTTTAATAGCTATACTGCATAGAAATAGATTTCAACCTGACAAAAATGTGGAAATGATGTGAAGAATATAACATTTTGGAGTTATCTTTTGTAGTTTTTGAGTTTTGTATTTTTTAATGTAGTGCATGTGGCAGCAGCCTTGACTAGCTGCCGTGGCAACCCTGGGGTTGGTAATTTATTTCATTGCAGTTTTAGTACTTGGCATGTGTGTCTATGATGTGATAGTACTCATTCATTGGAAAGAGAACTGTTTCATACCTGCTGTATAGTCACCAACATATCCCCCCTTAAATAGTGGATTCCCTGAGTGCTCATAGGGCAGGGAGGATGAAACAGCACGCAGTTTGTTGTTTCCGTGTTGTTGTTTTTTCTCCTTTTTTTAAATTGAAAAAAAGTTAGGTGTTGGCATGGTGGAAAAAAGAGTTTGGTCAGGTTACTGTAACCACAACTGTGTTGTTGTTGTTGGCCTGTTATGTGCATTCCTTGGATTCATAACAATGGATGCATGATATCATCATGTGCATTCCTTGGATTCATAACAATGGATGCATGATATCATCATGTGCATTCCTTGGATTCATAACAATGGATGCATGATATCATCATGTGCATTCCTTGGATTCATAACAATGGATGCATGATATCATCATGTGCATTCCTTGGATTCATAACAATGGATGCATGATATCATCATGTGCATTCCTTGGATTCATAACAATGGATGCATGATATCATCATGTGCATTCCTTGGATTCATAACAATGGATGCATGATATCATCATGTGCATTCCTTGGATTCATAACAATGGATGCATGATATCATCATGTGCATTCCTTGGATTCATAACAATGGATGCATGATATCATCATGTGCATTCCTTGGATTCATAACAATGGATGCATGATATCATCATGTGCATTCCTTGGATTCATAACAATGGATGCATGATATCATCATGTGCATTCCTTGGATTCATAACAATGGATGCATGATATCATCATGTTTTTGCTGGATGAATGAGACAAGGAATATGTGCAGACTGATGACGATGCATGGTTCATGTACAGACACATCAACCCAGAGCTGAAGGACCACACATCTTCTGATGATGACATGGAGGTCAAGATGGTGGACAGGCGAGACGACCAGGCACACCGCAACAAACTTGAGATTAAAGATGGTAGGTGTCTTTAAGTACTTGCTTTGCTGTAGACTTTAATTTGATTAATTAACTGCATGACTGATGATAAAGTTATGTTTAAATATGACATTTCTCACTTTTCAAATCTATTTTTGACACTATTGTGTTACCAGCTCTTTAACTTACACAATATCTCATGTCAGGAAGTTGGAATTGAAGACAGCTTGACATGTAGCTGATTTTGTGGGGCTCATTTTAAGAAAAATGGTGTAATTAAGGAATATAGCTTCCTTTTTTCTGGATGTTGTAGAATTTGCAGTTTGCTTCCAAGTGCTTTTTAAATTGCTTTGCTGTGTATGGTGCACTGATATTTTTCAGCAAGACTAAAGCTATTTTCTGTTGTTTTTGTGTTATCATATCAATATTGATCAGCGTTGAAAGAGGATTTTCACTTATGAGTATTTGGATGTTTTATGTACTCTACAAATGTGTATGTGCCACATTACAAATATGGAAAAAAAATTGGTTTGACAGAATACATTGATGAGGAAGGCATCCGATATGTGAGCAGGAGTGCAAATCCCAAAGTGGGATTGCTGAACTTCTACAGCCAGACTTGGAAAGCAAAAAACAACCACTTTACCCGCTACTCTGACGTGAAGAAGAAAGGTAATGTCTTGCTATGGTGGCTAAAGTTCACATCTTGTCTCGTAGTTTTTTTTAAATACTTGATGGGGCGTTAGTAAACTTGTGGATGGGCTAATGAACATGGCAATAAGTAGTTGTTTGACACGGAGGCAATGCTTCAATTCAAGAGAGGTTCCTTTTGTCCTGCCTCCTAGAATTTTTTCCCTTTTATCTGATGGCTCAACATTTCTGGGGTGCAGAATTTAAGTTCTATACTAGCCATTAGACACTGACATTTTATCAGAAATTTTCTACAGGCTTCCAAAGGAACTAGATATGAAGTTTATCCTCTTGCACAAAGTCTACACGTCTACAGCATCTTGCCTAGATAATTAGCATAGCATCAAAAAGTGAGAGTCCAGCAGTTATGATAAGTTGTCCTTGGAGTGCTTTCATCATACTTGTGAGCGGGAGACACTGGATTAAGGAGTTTCACCATGATTTGCTGTCTGCATTGAAGCAGCCTGCACCAGTTGATTTGCCTTGCCTCATTCATGTGGAAACTCTCTGGTTGAGATCCCTTTGCAACACCCTTGTTGAGTAATCATACCTTTTGTTTGAAGGCCTGAATGCATATCTGATTTTCACACTGTGGCTGTCTTTGCTTAGGAGAGAGGGTTCACCTGAAATCCAAATGTGGTTTTAGGATGTGTGTATACTGTATTTGAGTGTTGTTGCTGGGAACTATTCCACCTCATGGTCTTGCTCCTCTCTGCAGATGAGAGGAGGCCAACTGTCAATGAATTGGCAAACAAGCGTGGCATCGTGCAAAAGTCCAGTGGATGGAAAATTTACTGCATGTCTGCCCAGCTGGAACACTATGTATGTACCTTCCTGTCTCCTACTGGTGCATGTTCATGAAGCAATTGGTGTATTTTCAGATGGATGAAGATATTTCACATTTACACAGCTTTTTTAGTGTAGGTAATGTAATGTGAATTTTTGCAAAAATAGATTGTTATGAAGGGTATGAACTATGATTCAAAGGCATTTTTTATCAAATGAAAGTTTAAGAATCAGTCATATGCTGTGTTTTTAATCCAGATGTTCATGGCAATACAAAGCTTAGTTGTGTCGGTGCTAATGTAACATTGATTATTTTGTGTGATGTTGATACTTGATTTTGACTGCAGATGGACTATGAGAAGTCTTACTTTGACAAGCTGTGCGACCTCCAGACTTCACTCACCCCAAAGCAGTCAAAACACAGCCTGGATGATGACTCATCATCACTGTATGAGTGCACACAGGTAAGCTTGGGGGTGACCAGCAGCTTGAAACTGTTTTGGGTTGAACTGTTTTCTCAAGGTTAGCAGGCATAAGTGATATCCTGCCCACTCATTTGATTTCTAAGAGTGTTTTACTTGTGTTGCTGCTGGTTGTTGGTTGTAGTGAGTGTCTTGCCTACTCCAGCTGCATTGATGGAATGTTAGGTTGTTGAAGTTAGAAATGTTTAGAAGATGAAGCATAGTCTTTGAGACTGGGCCTCTTTTGTCTTGTGTGTGTAGAGAGTGAGAGAGTGTGTGTGCATGGATGTATGTGCATAGATGCATACAACCTTATGTGTGAATATGTGTCTTTTCCTCTGTCATGTTTTCTATCAGTCAGTTGATTGGTCTTTATGTAGAGGTTAAAATGAAATGTGTAAACTCAACCCCGACACATTGTATGCAAACAAGGGGAAAGGTGTGGTTTTATATCGTGATTTTTCACTCATGTCTGGGACTCAAACTGCTTGACGCTTTACCCCTGATCACTGGGTTGCTTGATCAATTCTTTCTTGGCACCAAATGACATGCACAGTGACAGATACAATGCAGTCAGGTACCAGCATCAACTCCACTCTGGACATGGCGAGTATTCCAACCCGATGCTGGCTCATGGCCACTTACAAAGGTTAATAGCACTTAAGTTTGCCATCGATGCCTGCACAGGTACCCAGATGTGTTTCTGGGTTGGAAGAAGGAATGCGAACAACTCCTTGATCCACCAAGTTTGGAGTGCCACTACTGCAAGCAGCAAGCCACAGGGGCAAGCTTTCTCACCCCTGGACTAGAGCCCTGACATGTAGAGGCTAAGTAAATCTTAGCTCTTTTTTGTTGATTGTTATTTATCAGTGTCAAAACTTTCTGAGAACTATTAGTTTTAGAAAGGTTTTGTTTCATTTTCCAGCCGCAAATTTATTTTGTATGGCCGCCCGCCCCCCCCCCCCCAGCCCACCCCAGAGTCCACCCACCCACTCACCCCCTACCCATGTGTGGCATTTCAAGGATGTGTTGTTCTCCTGGCCAGGACCAGGTAAATGATTCACTCATTTTGTTGCATTTGTCCCGTTTCAGGCCTGCATTCAGCGCAGCAAGCTGCTGTTGGATCAGACAGGAGAGACTATAAATAACATGATGCAGATTCTCAACCACAAGCCCCCCATTACGGAAATCATCCACAAGCACATGAGCAAACGCCCCATCAAGAAGAAGGAGAGGACATAGCATCGTGGCTTTCTACAGGGACTTGGTCAGTTCTCGTGCCTAGCCAAGCCAAAGTGTGGAGCCTCAGACTCTATGGCATGGTTCCCATCTTCTGGAAGGGGAGTGCATCTGTTCGTATTGTTAATGTTGGACATGGAGCGGCACAGTAACTGGAAGATTCTGAGGAGATGCATGTGTGTGTGTGTGTACTCTGTGTGTGTGTGTGTGTATGCAGTAGAGCTTTACCCAGCAAGGAGCTGCTGCTTGCTACATGGTTTGTGTACCTTTTCCCTACCCCTCCACTTGTGCAAGTGGGTTTGGGTGATGACGTGACACCGTGAAACTTGACTCATGGAGGAGGCATGGACCTCTAACAAACTGAAATATTCTTGAAGAAACCACATCATTTGTGAGCTGTGTATTGTTGGCCGAAGTTCCTCGCCCCAGGAGACCATACCAGGTGCCAAGATGTGGATGCCCACAATTCCTTGTGCTGCAGATTCAATGTTTGGATGCAGGTATGACCTGCCAGTGCTCTTTCTCTCCCTCCCTGGAGTCCTTTGGAAGGCTATTGGCATTGTAGAGATGTTTAAATCCATGTAGATTGGGCTGGTTTTACTTTTTAGATGTTATTATCTTATCTGCAGGTTTGTGAAGTTGGGTCTAGAAATGAATTATGAAGATGAGGACTGAATGTCGGCTGTGATTCTTTTGTTGTGTGTTGATGATTTTTTTTCCCATGGAAAAATAGAGATGCACAATAGCATCCAAGCCACACAGAAATCGAGGGTAAATGAAATTAATCTCTGATCATGTGTCAAAAGGAACCCCTGTATTGTGGGGGTTCATGTTGTTGTTGTTTTAAAAGCTACTTTAGCTGGGAATTTCAAGAGCTGCTCTTTGTTTAGACAGCAGTTAGAATGTGGTGTTGAATGGAAACTGCTGTGCATCCTCTTTGGAGTTCTGAGTGGTTAACAGATGAAAAGTCTGTTCCCCTATGAAATTTTTAATGACACCTATGGTGGATGGCCATAACAGTATGGGATATTAGCAGACATAATATTTTATTCATAGCTATCTTTGATGTCAGATGTATGAATACAAGTACCTGGTCATAGATTTTTAAAGCCATAGTCAACAGTATTTTAAAGCAGAAAAGTTGGCCTGCTTCTGTCAAAAGCTTTGTTCTATTTTCCTGTGGAAGGTTTTAGAGTGATTACTGCAAGGGCCAGAAGGTGTGGTGGAGAGGAGGAATCACAGCTCACTTGCACATTCAACTTGCCAAAGAGAACACCAAGCATCATTCATCTAGAGTAGCTATCAGTAGAGTTGTGGGGATGATGCAATAGGATCTGCAACCAGGGTACAAGGCAGGCTGAGTTGCTGGCTACAGTTCAGCAGGTGTTGGGAGGCATGGACATTGGACAGGGCGTGGTTGATCAGACTGCAGTGGGACTCTGCACTACATTGTCCTCACCTGTGGGAGCCTGAAAGGCCCTGGACACAGGGTGAGGGGAACTCTGCCTGAATGACTGCTACTACCCCTGGCCTGGAGCAGCCTGGAGCCGTGGCAGGAGCACACCAGCTTTATGTTTGATGTTGGATGGGCAGCATTTTGAATTAGTCCCTGTGATGACCTCTTTGCTACCCTGTCTGTTTTGTCCATGTGTTCTTGTATCAGTGACTGTATTTATCCCACACTACTAGCAATACAATACCCTGGACAGTTAGGTGTGGGCAAGTGTGTGCTGCAAGGTGCTCTGACCTTCCATATTTCACTCTCCAAGATGTCGGAGAGGTTTTTCAGTTTTTGTTTTTCTTCCCCTATGTATTGCCTGTTAATGACCATTGCATATTGTGGTTGATAACTTGTGATTGATGCTCAGAAGAAAGTTAAACTGCCATAGCTTAAGAGATGATATAATATTGTGGTTGACTACACCAGCTCTAGAACAAACCTTCAGAACACAGCACTCTAGGCAGGAGTGAAGATGAGTATTGTAGATATTCAGTAGTTTGCTGGGGAGTGATTGTCTCAAAAATTGTGGAGAATCTCTCTCTTCCCATGCAAGCACAAACACACACAAACACACACATATACTCTTACTTAGCAGTAACTATGTACACAAGCTCACACACCAACACACACTCAGTGCAGTAAACATGCACAACACACACACACACATACTCTTACGTAGCAGTAAATATGCTCAAAAACATTTGCACACACCAACACACACTCAGTGCCGCAAACATGCACAACAACACACACACACACACAAAGGGCATTTTCCAGACAACATGCCGCTACACCCATCCACTCCTTACTACAGTCAGCTGTATTAACATTAGGAAATAAACTATTATGCCTGCACCTTGCATATTCTTCCTTTTTCACAAACTTTAGTGCTACTTGTTACATGATAAAGTGTGCTTTCCCCACTAGTGTGCCATGAATGAATAATTCAAAGAAATGAAATGTGAATGGTTTGTTTCAAACCCTGCAGTGATCTTTACATACAGAAAGTTTACACAGAATGAGCAAGGTATGTTTTGGAACGTACAAATTTTCCCTGAAACGGCAGCTGGAAAGGAATCTCTCAGTCAAGGTGGACATGCTGAAATGGTGGAGGATGGAATTTTAGGCTTTACAACAGTGTGAGAATGAAAGTTGATGGCAGATGGATATGCTGTATGCTGCAAGAGGGAGTGCCAGACAGGAAGTCGTGGGTTTTCATGGGTGAACCTTTGCCATGCATCTTGTTGCCAACTGCTGTTTTCTTCTGGCTCAGTCTGCGGGGATGGTGGGGAGAGGATTTTGATAGCACCCGCCCCGTGTTGCACAGACTCAGCGATTGCAAGCGCTGAGCAGCGTTTGTGCCATGAAACGGCTTGTTCAGGAGGCGCAGCGCTGCAAAGCGCCGAATCACATGCAGTGCTTTGCAGCGCTACGCGTCCTGAACAAGCCGTTTCACGGCGCAAGCGCTGCTCAGCGCTTGTAAGCGCTGATCAGCGCTCGAGTCTGTGCAACACGGGGCAGGGGTTGATGGACTGAGAGTTTTGTTTTCTGATGCTGACTTACTGGAAGGGTTGCAGCTGGAATGGATTTGAAGACTTTACTCAAGTCTCTTTCATAATGCTTCAAAATCTGAAAATTATTTGGCCTCAAGGAATGACATATAGGAAAGTGCTTCAACTGTCACAATTTACTAGGCAAAGAACTGGTTTGTGCTGCTGACAGATAGGAATAAGAAAGTCCAGAGATCTATGAGTAAAGTGTTAAAATATTAGATAAATACAATGGCTTGTGTTTCCTTTAGAAATCCTAACAGTATTATGTTTTGAGCAATGATGTTTAAAAAGAAAGGACGATTAGTATCTCCTTTTTGTCGGGGACAACCTACTTGCCTCTATATAGATAAGTAATAAATATGCTACTCATTTCCCTCTGTACCAGTCACTGAATGCTGTCATAAGTGAGAAGATGCCTGATGATATGCAACAGTAAGTAGATAACTTACCAATTTACACATTTTAGCATGAATGGCCTTGAAGTTACCTAGAATAAACTGGAGTAGTTGCAATGAATGATTACCCAAGAAACTCTAGTATTCTTTTATCAAGTGATTAGCCTCAGCAGTTTTGTTCTAATGATTACCATACATGGTTTGGGGGAAATGGCACCAAAAAGGGAGGGAGATGGAAAGGGAATGAATATTGCAGAGTTTAATTAAAGAGCCCCTTCGATTCTAGAGCTTTGCCTTGAGATGCTCCAAGGGCCTATGGCCAAAATGTCGGTTTTAATGAACTCTAGCATATCCTTTTTACCGCCTTTGCTTTTTGGTGACATTTTTTATCCAGGCTTTTTATGGAAACCAGCAGACACTGTTTTGCTGAGATCATGCTATATGAAATTGCCTCATTGCTTGAAGTCTTAAAATGTCTCATCACTACATGCAGGCCCTTGACATCACACTGAATCCAAGCAGACGATTTCACCAGGGTCTAGAAAAGGTCTACGGAGTTGTGTGGAGTTCCTCTCCTGCTGTACGGGCATTTGAGTAATGAGGACTAGGCTCTCTAAATGTAGAGGAGAACTTGGATAGCAGTGTTGGGCAGCTGGTTGTAACAACCTGCCTGTGTTGTGACTCCTGTTTTGTTGAGCTGGATTCAGAACCGTCCAGAAAGTACCAATGAAGAGTTGATGTTGGGGCAATGATCCCCAGGTGACTTCAAGGCCTGGTGATTGCTAACATGTAATACATGTGGCTCTCTGATTTTTTTCCCCCCAATAAAATGTCACATAACCTTCATTGTGGGTAACTAGAGAGGGATGAGTTTGGCAAACTAGTCTTGAGAAAAAGTACATTAGTCACTGGAGGAATTTTTAATTAATCAATTGGTATATTGTGTATGAAGAGTTGTTGGCATCAGGTTGTTGAACGGAACCCATGGGAATGGAGGGCATGACAATAAAAAAAAGGTAAAGGTGTGGTTTTTTATAGCGACTTACACCCTTTGTCAGGGTCTCAAACCGCTTACACTTTACCCCCATACATTTTTGTTCATAGAAAACAGTGCTGTGTTTTGAGTTCAGATTGTAAGAATATTCAAATGAGTTTGTGCTATGCTATTGCCATGATGTATTATGTTGCATCCCCGGAAATGAGTGTGTGTCGAGGTGTGTTAGTGTTCAGTACAGATTGTGTGTGTGTGCGCGCGCTCGTGTGTGTGTGTGCACGCTCGTGTGTGTGTGTGTGCGTGCGTGTGTGTGCTGGCAAGTGTATTTTTGCTAAATGAAGTCTAGTTGCATCTCTGGGTACTGACCTGCACCACTGTTCATACGCTCTGCATATGGCACGTCCTAAGTCCAAATGTGACTAGCCTCTATCAGTGGCTCTGTCTAGACTGTCATGCTCTGCAATGTTTGGTTCTAGCAATGAATTATCTTGTATCATCTGTTGATCAGTTCCCCTCCTAAAGCTGTAGTGATGGCGCACATAACAGTCAGTAAACATCTGTATGTCTGTGACCATATCAGTGTACAGCACAGAACATAAACTGTGATTCTTTTGTTTTGTTTGAAGGTATGCTGGCATTGTTTTTTTTACTGAAATTTCTCCATTCATTTCTTCCTGGGTGTTTACTACACTATGCTATGTGAAAATACTTTACAAGACAAAGCTGTAGTTCTGGAAACTGGATTGACTTGAGGTGGTCATGAAATGAAAACTTTAGACTTTGCAGTGTATGGCTCATGTTGTTCCAAGTCTAATAGTAATGACTTTCCCTTGCCTCCAGTCAAAATGATGGCATTCAGACCATCACAAATGCATGTATGCTCAGGAGCCAGTATGCAGGACTTGACACAATAGTGTTCAGCTTAAGCTTCAGTTCTGGGCAAGCCTCAAATAGCACTGAGACATAGCAGAGACTTTTCGCTGTGATGTTACGGGTACCTTGGTCCAAAATGTTTCATGGTCAAGCCCAAGCAGATGATCTACTGTAGTCCTAGGAAATGCATAATGGTCCCAGAATTCTTATCTGTTCTCTGCACCCTGGACATTTGACTGGTGAATCCCCATAGGCTATTAACTATTAAGTCTTACTGTGTCAAACCCACCTAGTTGGCAAATAATAGGCTGACGTCAACATTTGTCAAACATTTAACTGCCTCTACATCTGCTTTCATCACCCTTTATGTTCATCTTGCAAGTATGCAGTCTTGAAATCTATTGTGAGATAGTAAGTTGAATTGTTCGTTTGGTCACTCAAAAGAAAAATTTGCGGGGGGCATCATACTTTTGGCACTTGACAATGAGTTCATGAGGAATATCATGATGATTTGCAGCCCTTCATAAACTGCCAGCTGATAGGTTCCTTGTGGTTTTGAGCAAACGTAAGTGGAAAAAGGTAGCAAGACAAGTGTTACTGTTAGAAAGGAGAAATGTGGGACGACTTTAGAGTCTAGGCAGCATACTCTTGGTAAGTGCATTCATGGATTGGTTTCTCAAGATCCACTGATAAAAACAAAGGCTTAATCACGTGATTATTTGATAAAGAAAAGTTGAATTGCAATTACCAAAGAATGTTTCCATCAGAATCGAGTGTGAATTACCATACAAAAATCTGGCTCTATACCAGAGAGTGGATTCGGGAATTGGCCAGTCAGATGCTATAGATCTACTGAACAGCTTTGGAATGGATGCCTGGATTCCAAAGTGTTCCCCAAATTTGACTTCTTTAAAGTTGTACAATGAGTAATGCCACATCTTCTTGCTAATGGTTTTGTTTTAATCTGGCTGCAGTTTAATAAGTAGGGCATTCTAGACCTGAACTGTCAAATCTAATGTTTTATATCCCAAATCTTGACTGAATATGGGAGGGTTTACATGCGATGCATGGGGTAAATGTTCTTTCTTTGAATGAGGAAGTGCATGCATTTTATAATCCTGTAGAAATGAAAAGCTGCCTGTCACTTGCTTTGATTCTCAGAATCATAATGCTATTTTTCTATTGACCCACGATGAAATCCCTCTTGGTGAACTCTCATGTGTGGAAAACGTTCTATGCAGACATCACAATATGCACCCCGAGTGTACACTCTTGACCTCACCCAACAACAGCCAGCTCTTGCATTGTACAAGCACACCCTCTCCTCCAGAGATCTAGCACACTTCCCTGCAAAATGTACAAGAAATGACCTTGTCATTGTATACTTGTGTACAGTTCTTACCAAATTGTATGTATTTATTTTACATGTGTACATAGAATTGTCCATCAAGCATACTGGTCAACATTCATGTGCATTCACTTCATGCATAAGTGCTGACTTCCATGAAATTGGACGTCAACAGCATATCCCATGAGCATATGATACTTGAGATGCAATGCGCCCCATAAATTATTAGATCTTGACCAGTAGATTTGGTGTGGATCAAATTCCAACACATCATCGTCATCACCATCAATGTTATACATGGTATCATGAATAAAGAAAACTCGACATTCTTATGCTCCATGGTGTTAGTTTTCTGTTTCTCACTGAGCCTTCCTTTCTGCATCTTTCGCTCTTCAATTTTCTGACAATTCTGATGAAGATGGCCATTTCTATTGTGGAAAAAGAATGAAGGCTTGGATAGTTCGTGTAGTGTTGCAATAACCTTCTCCATGTAACGATGTTTGCAAGATCTTTATGCCTTGCAATTTGGTGGGTCTTCATTAAATCAGGGGTTAAGTTGCACCGATTCACAACCCATTACTGTCCTATATTGTATCAATCTTGGTCTTAGCCAGAGGGACAAAAAACAGCAACACACAACCAAACCATGGATCTGGATCTTTTATTTCCTTAGCAAAAGTTATGGACACCAACTGATCAAATGGATGTTCTGAGATTCAACCTACAACAGAGGTAACAGTGAGGAGGAGGGGTGAGGGAAAGATACAATATGTAGCAGATGTGTTTCTTTCCAGGTGCAGGCTGGTACGACAGAGCAGGAGCTAGCAACACGCAAGTGCGACTAAAGCTGCCATCGGATGCAATCTTCTTTGCATGACTAGATGAGATGTTCCAGCGGCCTTGCTGTTGCACACTATCTGAAGTCCCATGCACATAAACACATGTGGCATTACTCACCTGATGAGTTCTCTCTCTCTATTTAATTGACAGTCGACACAACACCACCACTAGGTCTTCAAATCACTAACATTGCTGCAAGCAAGCATAATCATACAGCATGAACGTTTGACAAGTCATTCAATGTCTTTCTACGCATCTGCTTGACAATCCACTTGGGATCAGTACAATTCAACTCAAACAATCTGATCCTCAATAAGGAGGTTTTCATTCCCGATTCATTTCCATTTCTCATGGGGTGCCTCACTCATTGTCAGTACACAAGAGACAACTTCATAGCAGTCTCTGTCACCAAATCTTACAAGGCAGTATCAGCAAGAGTGGTGTTCTGTGTTACGCCACTCCTCCCCAGTCTGAAATTCAATAGAGACGCCCTTCTCACACAAGTCCTATGGACCTCTGTTCCCTCAACATAAAGTGGTTCAGGCCCAGCATAACATTTCCATTGACCATCAAGGCAGTGACAGAGATGACAATTTCAGTTGACATTCTCTCAGTCGACCGTCATGCAGAAAGGATCTGTGTACAAGTCCTATTTGCTAAAAACACTTTCTTTTTACATAAGGGATTATTTCATACAGATATATCTTACAAGACATGTGACAAGTAACCGACATATTCATGAACTAGAACACCACTACTTCACCAAAAAAGGGGGAAAACAAAAAACATGACTGCCCGTTCCATGCACAAGGAAAGAGCTGTCGTGTCTGGAAACGAGTGCAGCTTTCCATGCTCAGGAAGGAATGACCAGTCCACTACCAAGAATGTACAATACAGGTCACTACACCCGAATACTAGAAAAGACCAAGAAGGGGACATCCAAAGCAACATGCTTGGACACACCGTGTCGCTATAGGGCTTAGAAATACGCTGGCTACACAGTCATGGACATTTTGAAAAAGTCAAAGTCCTATTCCATAGCCAGGGCTCCCAGCTGTCCACACAGCCACTCACCCTGAAGTTGTACATTGTTCACTGCAGTTCACAGTGGGAAGTAGCAAATCTCCCATTTATAGATAGGTAGTGACCAAAATGCAGCTACATCCTTCTGATGGCTGTCAATCCATATGTGACGAATCACAGACGTAGATATCGAATATATTTATATGTATCTAATTCACAGGACACAAACACACAACAAATAGTGATCAAAATATTGATGGCATTATGTACAAGTACACAAAGTTGACAATTCATGTTTGAAGATAGGAGTCTTTCCACCATGATTTTCCGTGTCGATCTGCACATCATAAAATCCATTTTTAAAAGTATAGTGTAATTCAAAACCCCCAAAAAGGTAAATGGTTGCATCTTTGAAGGTATTGATTAAAAATTTGCAACAGTGATCTGTACACAAAAGAGCCAGTGGCCAGTCATCCAAGCAGGACACAACAATGCAATCTGGAGCATGCAATACAATACAGTCACAAGTATGTATCCAGTTCCAGTTTGACCTCTGTGACAGCTATAAAAATGGCAAAACCAAGGAAAACAAGGCAACAAAGAATTTGTCATGTCTGCTAGTACATAACTAGAAATAAAAAATCTCATCCAGACCTTGGCTGAGAAGGAGGAGAGAACCTTGGCAACAATGCTATAACTGCCTATTGGTCAACAAAATAAATTAAAACACATCACATTCGGACTACATCATGTTTTCACAGGGATTTGCACTGGTGTTAACAGTGACGTGGCTAAAATGCTTCAATCATCCAAGCCCATCACATCTAATTGAGACGATGCAAACAGTGTTGTAACAAGTCAGTGAGTGGAGAAAAGCAAAATGTCAGGACCCTACTTTGGCAAGAAAATTGAAGAAGCGACACCACTGACAGTGGGGGGATGGGGGGGGTGGGAGGGTTAATTCTATCATGATTGTCTCAACTGTACTAAATGAGGATGGTTAAGCCAGCAGAGCAACATGAAGATGCTCTGCAGCCTGTTGCAATGGAAGGATGAGAGAAAATTACTCTCCATGTGTTCTTTCACAATGATCTAGAAACTTCTACACAACTTTCCACCCTCACAAAAGCCTTGTGAGGAAGGCCGTCACAGAACGAGTTCACTAGACCAATGACTGACACCATGCGATGCCTGCATACATTCACTGTCAATTTACCCAGAACTGGACAATGCTGACCAGAACATGTAGAGACTAGATGAAGCGTTAATTTGGAGCAGAATTCTGGAGTGAGTGAGTGACTGAGAGAATAATTGCATTGTCACTGAGCTGTAGAAGACTATTCACTACATGAGTACTTTGTTGTGCAATAGAAAAATCAGTGAGCCTGGGAAGTAGTTCTGTTTTTCAATCACCTTAAGAAAACAAAGTGTGGAAAATGAAGTGCTATCTGTGGACCTGTGTCAAACATGACAACGACACAAGATAAACACATTCTCACGTCACACTGCACGTCCTACACACTCATCACCGATCAAACCTGCATGAGAGGGCAGAGAAAGAGAGAATGAACATGTTTTTCTCTGCTTTCTCATGTTTTGGTTGATGCCTACTTTCAGACATTAGGTTTTCAGCTTTATGTGTTGCTGTACAAAGCAATGCTTCATCTTCCATTGCATTAAAATAGCAATGAACAACCCATGTACACTAATTATTGGTTGAAATGAGTCATCAATAGTATGACAAAGAGTGCCCAAAGAGAAATATATTTCCCCCCCCCATTATTCTCTTCAGAAACCCATGGCAATATACTTAAGGCATAATTTAGAAACAAAATCTTGATATATCTTCCATGTATCTTGAGTCATTCTGTGCCTTTTCCAGTGATTCCATTTCAAATGAAGCTCAGAGAGGAGCCTGATGTCTGAGTGGCTAGTCATACCATTTGATCAGGCGAGGTGTTGAAGGGCTCGGGTCTGACATACATTAGCATTCACACAGGGACAAGAGACAAGTTCCAGAACAGAAGTAAGCAGTATCCATGGACAGCACAAGCAGTCCTCCAAAACCACGTGACTCTCACTGGAGAGGCAGGCAGTCTGTGTCGATGGAGATTCTCACTGGCATGACAGGCTCAGATCACAATGAAAGTTTAACAAAAACCCAACCAATACTTGGAACCGACAGTCAATCGTTACATTTCATCATATCAAGATGAAGTGTGCAACATTGTTAGCACAGACAGCAGCCAAACGATAACACCAAATGCAATTGAGTCTATCAGTCCTTCTGGTGTATGCATGAGAGAACTCTCCCCAACTTCCCTTTACATATACAACACCTATTATTTTGGCCGTTATCTGCTTGATTAACCCTACCCTTATGCTTTCATCATTCACCATATTATTTCAGCTGGGATCCCACCACTTCTGAAGGGCAAGACTGATGTTGGAGTTTCCCCTACGCCAAGCCAACTAGACTTCTGCACAGGACTCTTCCACCTGTCCAATTCAAGTCACGGGTCTCAAAATTAGTTGCTCCTTCCTGAAGCAAGAAAAAACTGTTCTAGAACACATTTAGCTATGACCTCACTGACAAACAAAACACAATTTCACAATGCTGAATCATTTCATACTCCACCCCCACCCCCAAAAATAAAGCAGTCAAATTGTTGTTTTGTCCCCTCATTTTGTGTGTGTGTGTGTGTGTGTGTGTGTGTGTGTGTGTGTGTGTGTGCATGTGCACGCGCGCACATGCACGTGGGTGTGTAATGATTCTATTGGGAGGTAACGTATTCAGTCTTCCATTCACACAGAGACACATACCACTGCAACAGGTTTATTGGAGCTAGGATAGGTGAAAAATGTATACAAAACTGAACCTACCCATCAAAAGAATAAAACCCTGACAAAGAAATCAATATCTATCAATTCAAAATCAAGCAATTCATATCTCGCACACACACACACACATGCACACACACACACACACACACACACACACACACACACACACACACACAGCTCCACCCCAACCAGTCAAACCGCACATCATCAGTGAAGCAAAAAAGAGACATAGTCCTGTATTTTATATCCAGACAGAAGGCAAAGATACTGAACAGCTTCAACAGAAGACTACTGAGGTCACTTCTGCAGTTAGCTCTGGAGGCAGAGAAGCAAAGCAGGCCGGCAAAGCAAAATTCGACCAAGTATGACCAAAGTTCCCATGAACTTGACCAGAACATCCAGACAAGGATGAAGAGGCAAGCAAGCTAAGCACCCGTCACCATGTTGAGCATCCACCAGTGTTGGCTGTGACTGCAGTGCTTTCAGAAGCTCATTTGGCAATAGCAGAATTACCCAGAACATGGTATACACATGCCCAAAACTACAGAACTCCACTCTGATGCACATGGCGAATTTCCAAGACCATCTCAGAAAGCAGTCTTCAGAACTAGTCAAAGCTCTACCAGAATAGCCCAGAACCCCCCTGTGCATTTCTGCATTTCCAAGCATTCTTCCTTCGAGGTGAAGAATTTTCCCTCTTTCAATGAAGATTACATTATTCCTCTGTGGTTGTTAGTCCTGATTAGCACAGATAGTGATCTTGAAGCAGTCTACCCTCAGCTAGGACCCTGTTTCCAGAGGCCAAGCAAATGGAAACCATGCAAGTGGATCAAAAACTTGTTCAGCTCATGCAGTCCTGCAGCATGGAATAAATTGCTTGCAAATAACAGGAACAATCAACAATGACTTCTCTTCATTTTCCTCACATCACATCACACATAAACTGCAACTGACAAGCAGAACAAAGATCTAAAAATAAAGGTTGATCATTGTCACCATTATCAATGATAATGATCATCATAATTATAATATCAATAATAATAATAATAATAATAATAATAATAATAATGACAACAACTACTACTGCATCAATGCATATGATGGAATAATAACACAGCCATGATAATTGAAAACAGTTACTACCTATTCCCAGTGCTAACAGCATGATGTCAACAGAAAACTACCTCAATGCTAGGTGTTGCCAAACAAAGCATAAGACAATACCTGTAATACTTGTAAGGCATGGCATTCAACAAAACCTACAAGAGCTCAAGTGCAACCCAAGAGAAAACGAAAACCGTGCCAGCGCAGCAGCAACTGCTGGGACTGGCATGAACAGCCTGTCAGACACAGATCTACTAACTTCTCCTCAACAAGGGAGTCAAAATGTTGACTGCCACAAAAATCTGGCTAAGCACCACGTGATCAACTAAAAAAATCTTCAAACAAGTAGCATGACAAAATATCGGATGTAGCTTCTTCTTTCTTTTTCTTAATAAATATTATTGTACATTTCTCTTTTATTATAATTAATTTCACACACAAAAAAGGACATGAATCATAAGAATAAAAATGTATTCAACAAGATTTCATATAGCTTGGAGATGAAACTTGCAAATGCCTTCTGTTTTTGTTTTTGTTTTGAAAGTACACATGATCAAATCTAAACCCTCCCCCGGGTAAGGTAGAGTAGAGAGAAACTGGACTTCCACAGCTTCAAGTGCAGCACTCTCGAAGCCAGGGCAGGGATGAAGGCAGTGACACTATGCTTCAGTGTCGTCTCCCTCATGGCCCTTGAGACGCAGACGTGCAAAGTCCTCAAAGATGAAGTCATCATCCTTGTCCCCATAGAACGCCTCGCCACTGAAACACAGCACACAGGGTGCGGGTGAGAAACATAAAGATCATGATGAACACCACTCCATTGTTTGTGCAGTGTGGTGTTCCATCTAGTGGTACCCATTGGACGCAGAAATTACAGTGTGCATGTGGATTAAAGGTAAAAATCACCACAGCCAGTAAAACAATGTAGAATTAGAAAATCCTTTATGTTTGAAAAATTATGTGCAGTTTAAGTAGGCTGTCATGTAAGAGTGTGTGCCAATATACACCTTGACCATAATGACCAACAGGCATGCATCTGTGCACAAGCATGCATGCACTCACACACTCACACACACAGACATGCAGACACTCAGATCACTCACTTGGTGTCCAGCTGAATGAGGTTGGTGTCCACAGGGGCATTGCCACCCTCTGCAGGGGCGATGCTGGCAGGGCGAGAGGGAGGGGGCGACTCTGGGGGTTTGGGGTGGGTCAGGGTGAAGGGCAGCTCCACTGACAGCTCCCTGTAGGCACCAAGGCAGCAGCGTTTGCACAGATAGAGCGACCAGTGAGTCAATGCACAGTACAACAGAGAGAATGGATGAGATGGAAAAGGGATGGGATGGAGTGGGTGGATGAATGGGATGTAACGACAACTGCAGCAGCAACAACATCAAGACAGACTGCCCACAAAGTCAAACAATTAGTGCACTGATCTAGAACTCACCCAGATCCAAATCCCAGGATGAGCTTGACCTTGACCCTGTAGGACACCACGATGCCAAGGCTTTCTTTCTGGCTGTTGTCCGACATTCTGTGGCAAAGAAACAGAGTTTCAAGCACCAAGCAACACAGCAGCAGGACTTCGTGCAAAGAAATGTATGATGCACAGCCTGTGTTTCTCACCGGGAGCTAACATTTCACCAGTTGAACTTTCCGTGCTGCTAGGCTGCCCAGTTAAAAAAAAACTCACTTTAGTCATGCTAAGCACTCCGAGGAGGATGAAAAGCTTGTAAAATGGCAAACTAATGTGACCAGGGGCACATAACTCTGTTCAGCTGAGGTGCTGATATTGATGCAAGTAGGCGAGGCTATCAGTGGGGTATTTTTATCCTCCCTCTTTCCTTTTGGTCAAGGTTATAAAACTGCAGTGAATTTCAACAAGTGAAATATTGTTAAATATGCTTCCTTGATAGCAGCCATACAAGAAGAATGCAGCCTAGAAAGGTGAATTAGGTATGTCTTCAGATGATAACTGTCTTGTCATTAAAAAATGACGAGAGAGTGATAGGTGTTGATTTTCTCTCTGACTAGTAGATGTGTGTAGTAGTGTTCTTGGGAGTGGACACGACCTTGGTGACCATGTTGTGGTTGGGCGTAGGTTGGACTGGATCTCGCAGGGTGATTGGAATGCAGGGTTGAATCAGAATGATCTGACCCTGTCCCGATGCCCCCCAGTAGCCTCTTGGGCTGCTTGGGGCCGCCCCCTGGCACAGTTACTGGGGCAGGCCAAGAAACCCCTGCATTCACGGGTTCCAGCTGATGAGAGAGGCTCTGAGCATCTCGGGCTGAGTGTTACTCTTGAATGTGCATGTATGCACATGTAGGCACACTTGTTGCTTGTATATGCATGCACACATGAATGTTTACAAATGTATACACTTTGTAGATTATCAGAAAGACACTCTCTCTCTCTCTCTCTCTCTCTCTCTCTCTCTCTCTCTCTCTCTCTCTCTCTCTCTCTCTCTCTCTCTCTCTCTCTCTCTCTCTCTTCCTCTCTCCCTCTCAACTTCTACTCACATGGTGGAGGAGGCCAGGTTGGTGTCCTCATGCTTGAGCTTGCCATCCAGGGCCAGGCCGCGCTTGTCACGGTTGTTGGTCAACAGTGGCGTCATGTGGTACACCTTGCAGAATCCAGTTTGGCTGGGCTGGATGGGAAAGCCCTCCCTGGCAAACAAGATAAATGCACAGACCCTTACTCCCTGCTGCTTGGGCAAAAAGACTCCATGAGAGACAGAGAGGCAGCCATGACAGGTGGAGGCAGTTTTACAGTCAGTCTGTCTCATCTACGCATATTTCCAGTCCTTTCGAGACACTCAAGTGCTCAGGGACAATCATGCTGGTGAACATGTCTGAAGGGATTTGGGTACAGAGCTCAATTCTACATCTCCAGGACTTGGAGAGTGCCATCATGCAGGAAGAACATTAGAGCATCACTGTGTCTGCCTCTATCAAGCTCAGCTTTTTTTTCTTTCAACAGATGCTTAGTTATATCATTTACTGTACATCACAACATCAGCAGTCTACAGCCTCCAATCAATGTCTGGTAGTAACCAACTGGCAAACAAAGCAAAAGCGCCCAAAGCAACACATGCATTCCTGCTATCAATTAATATGAAGCCAGAGTTAGCCTCCACCAAAAAGCATCTACAGCAAGGAAGAGAGAGCTCACTACAGTTGTAGCACAAGGAAACAGAACATACTTATGTTATGAAGAAATTATGTAATTTGTAGCATTCAGTTACTCAAGAAATGAAGAGAATCAAAGTTCAATAAATATCTAAGATAGAGAGGACAACAACATCTCTACCCTATCCAAGAGAGAGAGAGAAAAAAAGTGACAAAGAACACATAATATGCAGCTTTAAAGTTGTTGGTGTGAAGAAAAGACAACCAAAAATATGGTGGGAATAGTTATTTTAAAAACAGTACTGCATTGAAAAGTTTACTGAAAGTCAAGCTGGAGCCAAACTTGGTAGAATTAAGGGAAGCCTAGATATCCTGCATGAAAACTCCACCCTAAAGGTGGAACTGCTAGCTGAAAAAGCATTGAGATTGCAGCTTCTGTACCACACAAAGCTACTACCAAGCCACTCTACATTAGCCTGTCTTCAACACAGTCCTCAAGAGATGAAAAAATCTGACCCCCACGTTCAGATAAATTGGATCCAATGTAGACTCTGGAGAAAATTAAAGGGTTCAACCAAACTTCTTTCCCTGCAGCGTTTAGTCATGCTCTGCCACGAAAAAAATAATTACCACAAAAAAGGTCCCTCTCCATTTCTCAGTAACTCAAAGAAGAAAGACAGTTTGTTTGCTAGCTGTTTTTCAGCCAGGCTGAAGCAAATGATCCACTCTTCCCTACTTTTAGTGCAGAAAAGCACTTGAAGTAGAGAAGTGTATGCAACATTAAATTCCTCTGTGCTCTGATTCATACAATTCTAAAAGGTCTAAATCAAAGGGTGAAATAAAGAAGAAGAAAAAATCCAGAAGCACCTAACATCACCTGCACAAATTGGCAACCATCACAACCTGGAATATGACGTATTTTCACTAGAGACACCTCTCCATCCACAAGCACACTAGCAGGCTTAACTTCTGAGTTCTTACATGTCTCAACTAAAAAAACAAGCTTTAAGCAGATCTGCAACTCCAAACTTCACTTGCTCTTGACAAACAGCATGTGGAAGATTGCTTGGGGCTGTCTCTGCAAACAGTCCAAGGGCACTCTGAATGGGGTCTGGTAATTGTAACAGTAATGACCAATGCATGGTAGTTGTAACAGTAACGACCAACACATGGTAGTTGTAAACGCTGTGAAAGTGCCTCATCGAGGCTTTGTACTCCATTCTTGGGTCAAAGCTGAAACTTGTGCACCAAGCATCATGCTGTAAATGGCTTCCATCTGTTTCAAGTCACTCTCTGTGCGTATGGACGCTGTACATTACAGGCGTGGAAATCCAGGAGGGCTGTGTGGTTAGCAAGTGCTTCAGTGCATCAGTCCAAACACTTCATCATGCAGTGCATCAACGCTAACCTTGACGCTTTACATCAAGGCTGTTGTCGACTCAATCAGTGCAGCAATGTCACTGCCGACAGTTTTGCAATCAAAGCATTACCATCCATCAATGTGATCACACCACACACATCAAACTGCTGGCAACTTACAGATTTTTTCAGAAGCCTACAAGACATTTCTGGGTTTTTCCTAAAGAAATGCTAAGTTATTCAGTTCAAGAAGAACTGGGCACCAAAACCCCTCACACAGTAGTATGCTAGAAAGGAATCAGCTGATTTATCATTTTCTTTGTAAAGATCTCAAAATGTCAAACCTACAGCCCAAAGAAAGATTTTGCAGCACAATGATTCCAAATAAATCCCTCCAACACTTCTGACAAAACTGCATGCTTGCATCCCCAAAACGTCTGGTGGCTAGGATTGAGAGGGTAATTTTTTTTTAAAGAAATAAATCCATTGTCAATCAAATTCAATGAGAGTGAACAGCCAAACATGGAATTCTAAGGGGGGTGTTGAGAATGGCATGTAACATATGGTATTCATGAAAGCTTCTGGACCTAGTAACACTGAAATAAGTCTGCTGATGAAGAAGTAGCACTACATCCTTCCATAGAAAGACCCTGGAGCCCAAGTGCGATAGAGCAGAAGATGGATGGATGGATAGTGTTTTACGGCCTATCAGCCATTGTAGGCTATTTAAGGCCATTAAGCACGAAAATCACTGTAACAGTTTAGAGTTAACGCAAATCAAGTCACTGTGTCCCTAGGTATTTGCCTCTTACGAAACGCGTAGGGAGATGCGGTGGGTCAATTCTTACCCTGAACCCACAGGGGGAAGAGCAGAAGAACCACCTGAGAAGTGCTTGATATGACGAAGAAGAGAGGGAGCATGGGTATCTATGAACAACTTGGTCTCATTTTTGCACCTGCCATGATCACCACTGCTCGACTCCAGCTAAACTGGGAACCCTCTCGATCCTAGCCCCAGAGCATCACCTTCTCACCATGCATCTAGAAAGACAGGCTAAGAATGGAAAAGAAGAGGAAAACAGGCTATGAATGCACTACAAGGGCATGATCCTCTCACAACTACAATTAGTAGTCAAGACAAAGCCAGGCCTGAGGGGTTAAGTCGGCTAATGCAGCATCCCTTCTGACAGGGGGCAGACCACACAGGGCACTCCAGAGGCTGTCCAAGGGTCATAGATACCTAATAACAGTTTTCTTTGGTTTGGCTTTCTCTGGCTTGGGGGTTTTGTGATGAACCTTGCATTGGCTGGATGGATCC
This sequence comes from Theodoxus fluviatilis, assembly GCA_034096865.1. Classification (NCBI taxonomy): domain Eukaryota; kingdom Metazoa; phylum Mollusca; class Gastropoda; order Cycloneritida; family Neritidae; genus Theodoxus; species Theodoxus fluviatilis. The sequence continues at coordinate 97,567 of JAWQFJ010003018.1, forward strand.
CACATGCTGAAAAATTATCGCTAGTTTAGATTTTCACACCTAAGTATCGAGCCTTCAACAGGTGAACAGGTCACTTACACTAATCCTTTTACAATCTGGGAAAAGGGTATACACACAAAAACACCACGCACACATACACACACACACACATACACACAAAGTCTCTAAAATTTGATTGTGATCATGAGCAGAAATTGTTTCCCTCAAAATTCTGGGCATTATCATACACAAAATAATAAAAGAGTCCTCTTCAAAATGAAACCTCAGAACAGAACACATGAAGCAGAGCACAGGGGAATCCACTTGACAATATCAAAGGTGAGAGGGTGGAGAGCTGATTAACAAAGAAAAGAAATGGCAGCAATTTTGTTCAGAGTGGACACTATTATGCCCTGCGTCGATGCCACCAGATGTACAGAAGTCTATGTATGTCCTCGCCATTTAGCTGCTGATGCTCCGAGACTTTCAGTTTGAATCACTTCAATTCCCAGTTTGTGTGTTGCCTCCGATGCGTTTCAAAATCTGACTTGCCTGACTAGTATAATACAGTTCAAGGATGGTGAACAGCATTTCACAATTTGCCAAAATTCTAACACGTCCATCGGCAGATTTCATTGTTTTTTGTACTGCCTTAGAATATCCACCAAATGTATGAAAGCATAACTGATATTAATACAATTCACAATTTTATGCATTGACTGTAATATTCTGTCAAAATCATGACAATTCTTACTTATCTGACGTAGCAATCCATTTTCATGGGGAAATGTTGTTACTGACACCTTTCTCAAACGATGTAGTACAAGATCCTAGGTAATACTCCACATACATGAAAATTAAATTGCAGCACAAAGCCAAACAGTTTGTTGTTAATCCAAAGTGGTTCGCAAATGTTGTTACAAGCCTTGAAATGGGTAAAAAAATTACCACAAAAAAAATGTTTCCCAATTTTTTCAGACAAAAGAGAGCTCAAGGAGAATAACATGGAGGTTATTATTGGGTAATTCTGAAAATAAAGTTGTAAGGGTTCCAGCTCAAAATTAAAAGGAAGTGTGCAAGGGGGGAGGGGGGGGCTAAATGGAGATATCCAGAAGGAAAGTATAGAGAGAGAGTTCGGACACCCACTACACATATGTTAGAGTACAAACAGGCTATGACATCTCAGTCAACATTAGCATTACAGCCTGGTAGTCCACATGTTTAGGACGTGCATATTATCTGCATGCACACTATAGCACATGAAAAGACACCAGCAATGACTATAATGCTGTCTTCAGAAGTAAGTCAGTGCACGATCCTAAAAGTTACCACAGTATTCAGCATAGACATCAGCATGGGCATGGAACATAATTCAGAGCTCTTGAGAGACTTTCACCCAATGTATAATCATTGTCTTTAATAAGTGGATGGATGTATTTTACCTCAAGTACTTACATGACTGGGCATGGAGTATCTGAGCATGCAAGCTCTGAATGCATCATGCATTTTTAGATCCATAACTAACAGTGGAGACTGCCAGTTTAGTGAAAGAGGCATCAGCATCTGTGAGTTAATTAATTACTGGACAATAACAAACACTTACTCGCTCTCCAGTTCCGCCACTGTGCACTTATATTGTGCAGTTGAAAACAAACAAATGTCAGCAAACTGTCGCACTGTGCAAAGAAAAGAAAAATCAACATGGACCAGCTGTTTCCAGCATAACAGTACAGGATGCACAGTTCTCTCTCCCTCTCCACAGAGAGACAGGCTTCAAACAAGAAATGGAGAACAGGGATCGGAAGACATCAAACACGGGAGCACAGTTTTTGAGCCCCTACACATCACAGCATCAACACACCAAGACCTGCACAGAGAGAATAGAAAATTAAACAGTTTGAGGGTTTCCATTTCAACTTGTCCCATCAGCAGCTGCTCCACATTATTTGCACAATGTCCTGACTATATAGTGCAATCTCAATGGAAAATCCAATTGTTTTCTATCAAAATTCACAGTACTCAGCAGTTTTCCTGAACCTTTTGTAAGAGTGTTTTTCCACACACACACATACCCATGAAAAGGTCAAATTATCTTGGTACTTCCAATATCTGAACGAATCAAAACCCAAACTTGGCTAATTCAATATACACAAATTTCATCTGCCCTCAACTGCTCAAGTATTCCCAGAATACATTGAAAAACAAGTTAATTGCTAAATGACCTTTAAGAATGTTTTTGTTGGGTTTCTGTGCTGAGGGGAACAAAACTGGTGGAAATGGAAGTGAACCCAACCTGCATCACGCAACAACAAGGACAAGACAGATTCTTCTTCCTCTCTCACACATTCTGCACAAACATTCAATATCGCGACAAAAGAGGCCAATCACACACACAAACACACCGAGAGCACCTATTGCAACACTGCAGCTCTTTAAAAAAAAAATCCAATGCAAATTCTGAAGGAAAAAACCAGCAGCTTCGACAGAAAGGCAGATCTAATGCAGAGCTACGTGAAAACTGTATAACCAGACAGCGTGAGAGTGGTGGTCTCAAGGACGGACCTTCAAATTGTTCCAAGGTTGCATGGGTCAATGGAAACTCAATACAGGCAGCACAGGGCAGCCTAATCCTGGACAGAACATTCAATTTCTCTCCTCAATTGCATTCCAGACAAGCATTCATTCTGACAGAAGCATACTGAGTGGATGCCTGCTCAAAGCAAAATATATGTAGGCTGGCCAAGTAGGCTAGGAAAATAGAAAAAGGCAATAAAATAATATTTGTCATCCTTCCTGCTTTAAAAAAGGAAGCAAATTCATCGCAAAAGAAACGTTTCTGTTAACAAGTGCTATTTCCTGTCTGGATATTTGCTTTCTGACAGAAAATACCAGGTAGCTTGCTCAATGACCGAGAAACTTTTCAGACATTTGGGGAAAATTCCCAGGGGTCTCACGGACACGGTATTCAATTCAAGATCTTTAATATTTGCAATAAAAGCCTGAATTCTTTTCAATGTTTAGTTAACAGAAATACATTTTAATAATGCAGCTGCAAAATGCCACGGTGTTGGCAGTATTCTGATCATTGCCAGGTTTTCCATGTTTGCATTCCAAACTTGCATATTTAAACAAGTAATTTTCACTGAAACAGGAAGTAAACGGATACTGAAAACTCAATGCAATACAGGGCTTGATGTAAGAGCACAGTGAGCACAAACGTCACTCAGAAATATGTCCTTCCTTTCCCTGCACGTCCTTGACAAAATTAGAGGCAACAACCTGGTAATAAAGAATTGGTCTGTGCTAATTCTGAATTTCTAGGACAGCAAATACACAAGTACCCTCACAGAGATCCCAAACAGAAACAGATATTCATACACAGTGCCTAGTGGTTGCCACCACCTGCTAACCACCACAGACTCAATTATCGGAACTGGGCGTCCAAAAATCCATGCCCCCAAATGCAACACTGGGCGAGGCAGGAAATTGCTATGGATTCAGAATTGATGAGTAAGGGGTGGGTCACAGTCTACTTCCTCTACTGTGCTGTCATCTGCATCCACAAGAACAACTCTCAATGAATGAATGACATTTTCCTGCCCGTCAGCTTACGTAGGTTATGCAAGGCTTTCCGTCACAAAAAACACCAGAGCTGGTAAGCCTAAGTTAGTGTCCCCCTACACACACACACACACACACACACACACACACACACACACACACACGAACACACATAACCCATTCATGAATTGCATTGGGAGTTGTGGTGAGTCTATTTTTACCCCCAACCCACTGAGGGATGGTCTCCAAGAATTCCTTGAAAAGAATGTAAGTCATGTATGGTTATGAATACAAAGTGCAAAACTTTCACTGCTTTTGTTTCCATAAATGATACAGAATCAATAATCATATTGTTTTTGTCTTTGACAGTGAGAAATTGAACAAAGTTACTTTTTGAATATTGACTAAAGAAGCATTTATTATTTGTCAGGAATACTTTTACCGGGATTACACTTTTCAACAAATCAATACTGTAAATGTCAAGAAGTGACAGTTAATAGCTTTGCTATCATTCACTGTTTGCTGTTCACAAACATCATTAATTGGAGTCATTTCTAGGTGTACTCTGTCTTTTGTCAAGGTCAAGATAAAAACATACATGAATATGCAAAAAGGTTGATATTTTATGCAATATCATCTTAGGAAAAGTGATGCAAATTTTTTAATTTTGATTTTAGATCCATTCTCCCGCCCACCCCAAATGACAGGATGGCAGAGGGCCACATAAGCTGAAGTGTAGACGGTGTCCAACGTAGCCAACACCCTATTGGGGTATGACAGACCCAATACATTCAGATCTCTAGCAGAGAACAACATGACATCCTGGTGACATCAAAGTGTAGTGCGCTCTCTCTCTGTCTGTCTCTCTCTCTCTCTCTCTCTCTCTCTCTCTCTCTCTCTCTCTCTCTCTCTCTCACACACACACACACACACACACACACACATGCACACACAAATACACATACACACATACACTACAATAACAACAACACATAATTCACCAACACAATTCATGAACATATGGTCATTGAAACAGCTGGACAGGCACCATCTTGTGAACACACAAGACTTTTCTGCAAGAAAAACAATGTGAGAGATGGACACCAAGTGATGAGCACCTGAAAAGAAACTAAAGCAACAACAGGTGAACAGTGACCCCCAACATTCCAGCCCAGCCCACAACCTCACCTGTCAGCCCACCCTCCTGTGTTTGGTGAAACAAAACTGGTAAGACATCTAATCCAGGCATACTCTCTGCTAAGCTCTTTGAGCAGTTTTCACACAAATTCATGTCAATACTGAGACATTCTATGACAAATGAATGAAGGTGATAAAAATAAACTGCGCCATAGAATGTTTCTTCCCAAATTAACCATCATTTATGCTGGTTCAGTATTAAACCATCAGTCTCTACCTCAGGTGGGTGATGTGGCCATTTGCCCAATCAGATGATCCGTACTGTATTGCTTTGGTATATACTGGCATGCCTGGATTCAGGAGTCTTACCCAAGTCTACACTACACATATGCAGGGATAGGTGTTGATTTGTGACACCCAAACATCATCTGTGATTGCCCAACATCAAAACACGAATGAGTTCAGACCCTAGGATCAGGCAGCAGAGGTGATGCATATGGAGGTGAGCATGCTTTGTGTCCAACATACAACTTACATGGATTCAAAGTGTGCCACCTCCATTTGGAAGGTGTTTGCATCGTACAGCATGATCTCCCCATTCTGGCAGACTGTTAGCAGGCCAAATAGACACAGGCACTCAAAGAGGCAGTAATGCCATTCAAACCTCAGTCCATCATGTTTTGAGTGAAGCTGAATATATCTAATTTGTTGAAGATGAAAAAATTGTAGTGACAGTCGTCAGCATCCCTTAGAGTGGTTTTCAAATTTTGCTGGTTGAAAATCAAATTACCATTTTACTAGATGTTTGAAATCAATGAAATGGCTGGGGGGTTTTGTCAGTGACATAATCAACTTTTTGATTTAGCTGGAGAACAGAGTGGCAGAGGGTAGTTTTCCTTGTATAATGTCATCTTCAGTGAGTTAAAACTTTGACCACTTAAGCTTAAAAGCTGCTTTAAATGCATTCCCAGCCAATGAATTTCCTGCTCCAGTCAGGGTTCCACCACAGTGAAGGTTAATAACATTTCTTCACAAAAAGTAAAGCTTTCAAGCAGCTTCCAAAGCAATATGCTGTTTTTTCCCTCCATCCTCCATTATTTCCTGTATTCAGTTACTTAAGAACACTTAATTAGATAATCAGAGTACCTAAATACAAATTATTTTGGCGAAATCTCATAAATTATGAGTGCAAAATCTCACCGGAAATTTTGATCTTTTTCACAGATTTGTTGGTGTTGTTGTCCACAAGTACATTCACTGCTATGCTTTCTCCGTGGTAGTATTTCTGAAAATGCAAGGACAGACAGATGATGTAGGCACTCTTACAAAATAAAACAAAATAAAACAAAACAAATACATTACAAACGATTCTGTCAAAACATAAGTTAACTCTTCTGCCTGATGGATGACTGAAAGAAAAAACACGTTGCAGTTTTTCTTCATCCTTCAAGTCTACACACAGTATACAGGACCTTGATGTCTGACTAAAGCCGCAAACACCTACCCATTCAAGAATGCTAGATGTTCATTGGAAGCAGCAAGAATCAAGTACCAGTGTACTAGACTAAGACAACGGACGAAATTCAAGAATCACAAAAAAAGTATCTTAGCAAAGAAGCCCTCCCCATAAGACTAATGCACAAGTTCTACAGCACTAAACATCTGCTCTGCAAATGATCATCCTCTGACTTCAAGAAAGTCAGTTTATACTGTCATTAGTCTGTAGCAGTGGCTCAAGAGTCTAGTTCAATAATGAGCAGATGCCACTTGAAGTTTTCTATCAGTGTACAACACCCCACAGCCTGAAGGCCTGACCAGTCCTATGGTTTGGCTTCATGCCTTCCTTAGGCACTTGGACAAGTTGGAGAATCACATCTATGGCATCGCTTTTGTTGTAATCACAGGAAAAAGACCCAACAATGACATTGATATGTACTTTGCATTTCACAATACAGGTCATCATCATCATCATCATCATCATCATCATCATCATCATCATCATCATCATCATCATCATCGTCATCGTCATCACAAAACCCAGGCAGGCTGACCCACCTCCTTGTCCAAGGAGGCCTCCAGACGGATGTTGCCAGGACTCATCATGAAGTCTTTGACTGCTTCAGCACTGGGCTGGGGTGCTGGCTCCTCAGGGGCATAGGTCAGCTTTCTGATGGCAAGCCTCACAGAGTTCCTGCACACAGACAAGGATGCCAGTCAGAGCACACAGCAAATGCCACAAAGATCTGACCCCAGAAACCATCAGAGGATGTGCTTACTGAACATACATTCATACAGCACTGATGGGGCTACCCATACATATGCATGTGAACGAAAATGTATCACATATATTCACTACACCTGAAGTTTTCGATACCGTGTTACAAGTTTCAAGGCAAGAAAAGATAAGGGGAAAATATTACTTAAGGCTATGTTTCACTGAAAATGGGGGTCCAAACGACAAAATTGTCAATTTTTAGATTTTGGCGTCAGTTCACTCTCGAACCATCCTAGAACACGTCTCTGCTATTCATTTGGTTCAAATTACGTGTAAAAGTACCAAAAACCGCACAATTCAAGAGTGCTATGACGTATTTTAATCATAATCAAGCTTTATTGATTCGCAAAATTCACTGTCTTCCTTCAACGATCGGAGAGACGATCGTTCGTGTGATTGCCGCGTGCCGTATACCGTTGGAACGGCTATCCTCTGCACCTCATGAATATTAACAATGCTTGGGTGTAGCTATTGATATACGCCAATCAGAAGCCGTTTTCTATCGCTTAGGAGTTCAAGAAAGTTAGGAGAACATTGGCTGAAACAGGTCACATGACCAAATAACGCGGCCTGATTGGCTCCTAGCGTAAACAACATGGCAGCCTCCGGTTGAATCGATTCTCGCTTCGATCGTGTTCGTGCCTGTTACTCGCAAATCATGGGTCGAAAAAAGCAACTGATGGTGCAGTATCAACGCAGAAAGTCTTCGGAAAAAAGAAGCAGCTCGCCGCAGCTCGAGAGACTCGCTGGGAGACACAAAAGCCAGACCTCCCCGCTGCTTCTCCTTCGCAGTCCGCACAACCGTCAACATCAGGAGCGAGCAAGTCAACGGTGCCTCATGAGAGATCGAGATCTCCCCAACCAAGCACCTCATCTGGACTTCGAGGGTCTTTGAAACGTCCTTCTACACCACCTGCCGTACCAGGACCCGATGGGAAACTTCTACGCTTCGGTGAGGAGTCTGATCCAAGCAACGGGACTGAAGTGAAGGTGTGTGAAAGAACGTGCACCACTCAAAAGCTCAGCTACTGCTTCCTCGCATCTGAGAACAATTGTTGACTTTGATGAGCTGAATGAACTGATAAAACTTTTATTGTGCCCTCAGTGTGGACTTGAGACTGTTGAAATTAGATGTGATGGCTCTCAGATCAAAGGTTTGTCCGTCCCAATGACCCTGTTCTGCAAGGCGTGTGATGCAGACCTTTATATCAAAGCGGCACACAAGCAAGAAACTGACTTCTGACAAAGCCTTCGAGGTAAACAGAAGAGCAGTTATTGCTAGCATGCTGTCAGGACTTGATGTCTACAACTTCAACAAGTTCTGTGAATATATGAACTTGCCTGGAATACAACCCAGTGCCTACCACAACCACTGTGACCAAATCTTTGATTCCACGGCAGATCATCAGCATCGTGTGAGATCAAAGGCTGTCAAGCGAGTGAGAGAGGCCTACAAAAAAACTCTATCCAGAACTGCAGGAGGATGACACTCTGGACATCTCTGTGAGAAAAGCTCTGTTGAGGAAGGAGGGAGGCCCTGCATATCTCTCTGGTGGCTTCTAAACATCTGTAAGCTACATCCAAGAGACTTTTGATTTCTATCACTTTTATTTGCAGATTTTCTCATATTTAGTATTCTTGTGCATGTTTTGTGTCCAAGAAAGATTTTCTATCCAAGAACAGTACAAGTGACTGTCCTGCTGTCAGTATAACAGCTCAAAGCTGAATTAAAGGCCACTTTGAAGTACTTGGCTGCTGAAAGACTTTCAAAGGGTAGACACATGGTGGTCGAGTGCTCACATGGCTGTCAAGTTGTTCACATGGATAGTAAACAACAAGGAGAGAGAGACAAGGAAAAAAACAGAGATTGGCCAAAGCTAGGATGGAAAGAGCTCTGCAGAGGAAGGAGAGGCCCTGCATACCTGTCAAGTGGCTTCTAAACATCTGTAAGCTACTTCTAAGAGGCATTTTGACATCAATAACTTTAATTTGCATTTTTCTCAAATTCTGTATTTGCGCGCATGTCACATCATTAGTGTTTTCATATTTTAGTCAATTTTGGAAGGAAACCCCTGAAAATTTTACTGCAACTTCAAAATGTGTCACTTTTATCATCCACAGAAACATTTCATGTCTAAATTTAATAGAGATGCCTATAAAACACCACAAAGTTTAATCTTCATCAAAATTTAGCATGCGGATGTACATAGAGTGAATAAAATTAGTTTTGAAATACATACATATTTTTTGTCCTTATTTTCTCTCTGCTACATAGTAGACCTTATAATAATGGCCTTATGGTCACAATTTGGGACTCCCCAGAGCAACAGAAGATACTTAAACTGAGTTACTAATACATTGCAAAAACGATGAAATGTTGTTATAAACACCCATTAAACTTATTTATTTGGGGGGTTACAATTTTGAAATAATTGTAGAATACCTTCTTTTTAACAGGATGAGGATGTGCAACAACAAAAAACAAGAAAAAAAGCTGCGTTGAATGACCCCCCTCTTTGATAGTGAAACATAGCCTTAAATATGTTATATGGAAGTAGGAGGTTTTCATTTCACTCATTCAAAAATATGTCCCACTAGCTAGTTTAACTGTTCAGTGCTCTTTTAGGTTCTATTGCCTCCAGTAGGCCCATTTCAATCCATACAAAAAGCACAGCTTCAACTCCCTCCATTCCGCCATTCTAACTAGTGTCATTCTCAAACACTGGGCATGCATACCTTTTGTGGGGTTTTTCATCAACACTTTCTGCAACAAAAGTCTTCAGCTCATAATCAACTCCACAGGGCTGGAAAGACAAAAACATAACATCAAAACTGTGATCACTTTATTCTTTCAACTTCATTACTAAAAATCTGTCTCCTAACAGTAACACCCAACAATGCTGAACTCAGCAAACTAGTTACAGAAAGGAAAGGCACGACTCTCAGAAATATACTCTTCAAACGAAAATGCACATAAATGAATAATCAGTTTTCACTTCAACCTTATTTGCTGTCCAACTGTAGAGACCCACAGAAACCAAATCACTTTGGTGCAACACTGGCATTTTGGATTAAACCTCTAATTACTTTAACTTTGGATTCAATGACAAATGGCCCTTTGTTACAACAAAAGCTGGGGAGATGTCCGCTGGAACTCTCACCTTTCCTGTGTCTCCTGGGGCTGGCTGCAGAGTTACAGAGGCTGGAGCATTGTGCGGCAGCTGTAACCAACCAAAAAAAATCACATCACAATCCATCTTCCGCCTCTTCCATCAGCTCATGTCTCTGACCCCAGTCTGTCTCTGCCAGACCCAGCCCGTTAGGAGTTCTATAGGTCTCTTGGCCAAGCTAGTTTTTCTATAACGATGAAGCTTTAGCTTTTTTAGTTCCCCCCGTTTTTTCCCCACTGTGGGGTTTGGGACACAACAGCAGACTTGAAAATGACAATTTTCTACTAAAAAGTGTAACTACTTCTTTGAAAACAACCGTGCAGAAAGTGGATTTTTCAATCTTTGGCAAACTGATAATTCACATCAGTGAGGCATGGACGCTTCTGCAACTCCAGTGTGGAGACCATCCAGCATGAAAAGGTTCCATTATGCCACTGGGGGTGGGGGTGGAGGGTGGGGTGGGGGGTGGAGGGTGGGGTGGGGGTGAGTAAGAGAGAGAGAGAGAGAGAGAGAGAGAGAGAGAGAGAGAGAGAGAGAGAGAGAGAGAGAGAGAGAGAGAGAGAGAGAGAGAGAGAGAGAGAGACAGAGACAGAGACAGAGACAGAGAGAGAGAGAGAGAGAGAGAGAGACAGAGACAGAGAGAGAGACAGAGACAGAGAGAAACGAACGGACAAATGGATGGATGAATGGACAGAGAAAACAAGTGTCAGCGGGCTGATCAATTATGATGTGTGTATATGTATATGTGTATGTGTGTATATGTGTATGTGTGTACATGTGTATGTGTGTACATGTGTATGCATCTATTCCCCCATGCCTACATATCTAAGAGTATATCATGTGCACCCATGCTTACACAAAATCTCAATCTCTCTCTCTCTCTCTCTCTCTCTCTCTCTCTCTCTCTCTCTCTCTCTCTCTCTCTCTCTCTCTCTCTCTCTCTCTCTTTCTCACACACACACACACACACACACACACACGTACACACACACACGTGTACACACACACACACACACACACACCACAGCCATACCCACAGCCACATCCCATCCCACTCACATCAAAGTAGAAGGGGTAGGCATTGGGCCCCAGTTTCTTCATCAGGCGTTCCTGCAGACGGGTGAGGGGCTTCTGCTGCTCCTTGACAGGGGGGTACACCTGCATGGAGGACAGGTACAGCTCCTTGCGGAAGGTGAGCCCCAGCACATCCAAGTCCTCACGTCCATACCGGAAGGCAGCCAGGATGTGGGCATAGACCTTCCGGTCTTTGAGGTACTCTGGGTCCACCAGCACGACGCCATCTGAAGAGACATGAAAAGGACATGTTTTGTCAATGTAGTCAGTTCCTCTCTAGTCTGGCCCAAAATCAACAGGTCAGTTCCTGTTCTGGATGGCGTGGAACCGAGTAGTCAGTTTCTCTCTCGACTGGCATGAAGCACATGTGCATGCATGCATGGACACACGCACGCACGCACGCACGCACGCACGCACGCACGCACGCACGCACGCACGCACGCACGCACGCACGCACGCACGCACGCACGCACACACACACACACACACACACACACACACACACAGAGGCACTTGAAGGAGAAAGGTCTATTCCACTTACGGCATGGAGTGTGTGGTTACTGACTCAAATCACTCCAAAGGTAACCCAAACTCAATAGCCCTTGTACCTCTGAAACCCCATTAGGAGCAAATGGAACCATCCTTTCCTTCTATGTTCCTGCAATACTCTTTGATGTTCTTTGGTACTAAGAATGTAGCTGATTTTGTGTAGCTGCAGTGTAAGGGATATGCTCTTTCTGCTTCAAAGTGGGAGAAATGACCTGGCTTTTCACTCATACACAGAACAAAAAAAAGTATATTTAAATGCAACATGATCAAATGTCAGTCAGCATGATAAGACATACTTTGTTGAGAAAATGTACATCCACCATTAGGTGTATCAAATATCATAACCTCATGACACTTCATTATTTATCAAGACTTGTATCTAGCATCAGCCTGAGTAATGCTCTGGGTGGGGTAGTCCAGCTTTCCAACATCATTCAAGGCACAGGCACATGAAAGGCTGCAGATGTGTTTCAGCCTGGGATCTTGATCCATAAGTCAAAGAGAACATTGGTTCCTGTCAAGAAACATTAGCCCAGAACGTGAGAGACTGGCAACAAGATCAGATTGTCACTGGGCAAAATGTCCAGTCCATGATACATTACTATGCCCAGGCAACCTGTAATTCAATAGTCCTGTTAGTGCTGTCAAAAGCCTGAACCCTGCTGCTGATTTTGACAAAGCGTTCATCTTTCATTGCTCTTAAGAAGGCTTAGTTATACAGGGTAGCCATGATGGAGCACTCAAGCTCACGGAGGAAATTTTTGGTCAAAAAACAAAGCAGTCAATCAAAATGCCATTTCTAGACATTGGAAGCCATGCTGGCTTTCAAGGATTCAGATTATTTGGCTTGCTGCTGGAGCTGGCTGTCGTTGTCTTTCCAATCACCTCTGTGAGTCTCTGTGTGTGCATTTTGTACCAGCAAGATTTGTCTCCTTCCCTCTTGCAATGAAGCACATTCCAGTCATTTTCTTTTGCACGCAGGATGTAACATTGCATTTAGCCTTCTCTCTGTGTGTTTGTGTGTGTGTGTGTGTGTGTGTGTGTGTGTGTGTGTAGGTGTGTGTAGGTGTGTTTTAGAGAGAGAGAGAGAGAGAGAGAGAGAGAGAGAGAGAGAACTTATCTGCATGGGTGTATGTATTTGTATATGTGTATTGGCCTTAGAAAATCCTTCATATGGTCAACATTTTCATTTTAAATTTTGTGATATAATCATATTCCACTTTTCCCATGAGTCAAAAACAGTTTGTTTCATGCAAAAATATTGCGTAGAACCAAATTCATGCCACTTAATTGTCGCCAAACTTTTTATAAATCCACAAAACAGCAAAACAGAAGTTTAAAATCATTTTCACTAGATGCTCCCATGAGTGCACCGTAATGACTACAGGAGCTGAAAATGTACTTCACTTCAGCAATTCTATTCAATTATGACACAATTTGAAACCCTAAAGTACCAAAAAGGTAGGTCATGCCAGAATAATATGGACATCTTGAAATCAGGCTGAAAAAAAAGAATTTTGCTCTTCACCAACTCAGCAGCAGCAACTAACGTTACACACTAATCACTACATGACATCTCTGCACTCTGAAACTACTTTGTATGTATTCATGCACAGTTAGTTGTGGCCCTTAAAAAGTGCTTTACATCTATATCAAATGTGTTGGGGGTGTAGAGTTGTGTTGTCGATGCATCAAAGGTTCGATCAACAATATTTTCTACAGCAAGCAGACATTGGTGCTACAGAAAACAACCAAAAATCATGGTTTTATGCATGTATACAGCATTTTTACTGACATATCAAAGGACTCTAAAATGTGAAGAATTAATTGTTGACCAATATTCCCTCATCAACTATTTTGTCCTATATCTCAAAATAACATCCAGTGACTTCCTGTGGGTTTTCCTCAACTGACACACATGTACACAAATGTGCATACTTCCACAAGAGCAAATGCAAAAAGATGTTTGCACGAAAAAATCCCTAATCTGGTTATTGGTTATCATAGTGTTTTAAACTTTAAAAAAAAAACTACTTTCTTTCCTCAACAACAACAAAAGACATCCCCCCCCCCCCCCCCCCCTCCCCAGTAATGGCAATCAACAGATATATATAGACAAAATTCAGATGCTGAGTGCTGCAGAACTCAACTCAACAAACACCTCTCATGTTTTCTGTCTTCATGTCCAAGTTGCAGGAATGTAAGTAATCAAAATAGAGGGGGAAAAAAGGTGTATGTGTGTGTGTGTGTGTGTGTGTGTAGGTAGGTGTGTGTGTGTGTGTGTAGGTAGGTAGGTGTGTTTGTGTGTGTGTGTGTGTATGTGTGTGTGTGTGTGTGTGTGTGTGTGTGTGTGTGTGTGTGTGTGTTTTGATCGATATCTGGGTCAAATTGCCACTTGCCAAAGAGCTAGCAATGGGTTAAAAGGAGAATGAGGTGCCACGTTGATAAAACCCTTCAGTCTCTCATTGAGTTAGCTCTGAAGCACGTCTTCCTGGGCTTTTGCTCTAACATCCTTGCCTTCCACTTCCCTGCAGTAAAAAAAAAAGAGGAAAAAAAGAGGTATGCGACTCAGTAATCAGTTTACCCTGACTCCTGCACGTCTTCCATCCCCAGAGAGTGCTTGGGAGTTCTCTGGCTTGCAAGCAAATGGCTCCCTATGCAGACATACTTTTCAAAAGGTGCCATTTACTGCAAGAAGCCATCCTCCTTCCCTGTATTTCCCATCAGTTTTGAGCCACCGTGCAAGCAATTACTGCCCATGAGTTTTTTCCTCTGTGCCATTTGCTTGAAACCATAGGTGTTCAACAGTGATTAGCACTGCAGGTTGGAAAGGATACCAGTGGGTTTTTCCCCCCCAAAGGCAAGCACTAATAGTTCAGCATACATATGAGAACAACAAGTCCGCCTCTAATTTCTGTAACTCACTCATTTTCAATATTTCATAAAAAGTATTCCCACTTTTATTAACTAGTATAAACAAGAACTTAAAAATAAATCTACCTCTATATAACACATAACATCAGCACTTCTGAAGAAAAACACTATTCATTATTCATATGAATGACTTGAATTTGGTAATGTTTTCCAAAAAAAGTTTGTCAAAAATATGAGGTGGAAAGCTCTGGGAGGCCATAAAAAGTTTTTTAAAAGAATATTTTTACAAAGTCTAATATACAGTTTTTCTAAATGACAAAAAAAAAATTTCTTAGGGGAAAAAAAGGGATAAATACAACCAGCCCCCCAAAAAGTCCTAAAAAGTTCCTTGCTGCAATGTGTTGCAGAGAAAGTGTGAAATATGTGTGTACAACTCTCAGTAACACAGGCAACGCTGTCTTGAAAATGTTTACTGGCACAGTCAGTTGACCTCTCGCTCAAAATACCGACCCATCCTAACTACATGTATCATGGATCTCATTATTATTCAGGAAAATGTGAAAATTTAACTCTGTGCAGAAATGGACACTGTATGAGAAACAATTGCATTTGCGCCTTTTTTAGACCAGTCATGACTCCACACAAAAAAGAGCAATTAAAATATGAATTAAACAGCCACTGGTAAAAAAAACTAAAACAAGCAAAGCCCTTTACACCAAAAGAGTAGCTAAAATGAAAAATTCCAGCCAGTGATTAACCTTACAAAACATTGACTCCTTCACACAAAAAGAACAACAAAACAAGAACTTAAAAAACCAAGCAACTAATAAGTCCTTCATTACACAAACTCCTTTACATCAAAAGTGCAATTTAAATTGAAAAGTCAGACTACTGATAAACACATCAAGAAATAAGACTCCTTCACAAAAAAGAACAATTAAAACCATGAATTCCAGAGCAAGTCCACTGCAAAAAAGGTGCATATTATTCATTGGATGACAACAGATGTGTGGTTGAAAGACATGTATGGGGACATTGTTGTTGCCCAGTGTGTTTGGGGCAACTGGTGGGAGGCAGGGCAAAGATGAGCCTGTGGGAGGCAGGGCAAAGATGAGCCTAGGGGAGGCAGGGCAGGGATGAGTCTATGGGTCAGGCAGGGCAGAGATGAGTCTATGGATCAGGCAGGGCAGAGAACCTGTGGGAGGCAGGGCAGAGATGAGCCTGTGGGAGGCAGGGCAGAGATGAGCCTGTGGGAGGCAGGGCAGAGATGAGCCTGTGGGAGGCAGGGCAGAGATGAGTCTATGGGAGGCAGGGCAAAGATGAGTCTATGGGAGGCAGGGGAAAGATGAGCCTGTGGGAGGCAGGGCAGAGATGAGTCTATGGGAGGCAGGGCAGAGATGAGCCTGTGGGAGGCAGGGCAGAGATGAGCCTGTGGGAGGCAGGGCAGAGATGAGCCTGTGGGAGGCAGGGCAGAGATGAGCCTGTGGGAGGCAGGGCAAGATGAGCCTGTGGGAGGCAGGGCAGAGATGAGCCTGTGGGAGGCAGGGCAGAGATGAGCCTGTGGGAGGCAGGGCAGAGATGAGCCTGTGGGAGGCAGGGCAAAGATGAGCCTGTGGGAGGCAGGGCAGAGATGAGCCTGTGGGAGGCAGGGCAATGATGAGCCTGTGGGAGACAGGGCAGAGATGAGCCTGTGGGAGGCAGGGCAAAGATGAGCCTGTGGGAGGCAGGGCAGAGATGAGCCTGTGGGAGGCAGGGCAGAGATGAGCCTGTGGGAGGCAGGGCAGAGATGAGCCTGTGGGAGGCAGGGCAGAGATGAGCCTGTGGGAGGCAGGGCAGAGATGAGCCTGTGGGAGGCAGGGCAGAGATGAGCCTGTGGGAGGCAGGGCAAAGATGAGCCTATGGGAGGCAGGGCAGAGTCAGTGGGAGGCAGGGCAAAGATGAGTCTGTGGGAGGCAGGGCAAAGATGAGCCTGTGGGAGGCAGGGCAGAGATGAGCCTGTGGGAGGCAGGGCAGAGATGAGCCTGTGGGAGGCAGGGCAGAGATGAGCCTGTGGGAGGCAGGGCAGAGATGAGTCTATGGGAGGCAGGGCAAAGATGAGCCTGTGGGAGGCAGGGCAGAGATGAGCCTGTGGGAGGCAGGGCAGAGATGAGCCTGTGGGAGGCAGGGCAGAGATGAGCCTGTGGGAGGCAGGGCAGAGATGAGCCTGTGGGAGGCAGGGCAAAGATGAGCCTGTGGGAGGCAGGGCAGAGATGAGCCTATGGGAGGCAGGGCAGAGATGAGCCTGTGGGAGGCAGGGCAGAGATGAGCCTGTGGGAGGCAGGGCAGAGATGAGCCTGTGGGAGGCAGGGCAGAGATGAGCCTGTGGGAGGCAGGGCAAAGATGAGCCTGTGGGAGGCAGGGCAGAGATGAGCCTGTGGGAGGCAGGGCAGAGATGAGTCTATGGGTCAGGCAGGGCAAAGATGAGCCTGTGGGAGGCAGGGCAGAGATGAGCCTGTGGGAGGCAGGGCAGAGAGCCTGTGGGAGGCAGGGCAAAGATGAGCCTGTGGGAGGCAGGGCAGAGATGAGTCTATGGGAGGCAGGGCAGAGATGAGCCTGTGGGAAGCAGGGCAGAGATGAGCCTGTGGGAGGCAGGGCAGAGATGAGTCTATGGGAGGCAGGGCAAAGATGAGCCTGTGGGAGGCAGGGCAGAGATGAGTCTATGGGAGGCAGGGCAGAGATGAGCCTGTGGGAGGCAGGGCAGAGATGAGTCTATGGGAGGCAGGGCAGAGATGAGTCTATGGGAGGCAGGGCAAAGATGAGCCTGTGGGAGGCAGGGCAGAGTCTGTGGGAGGCAAGGCAGAGATGAGCCTATGGGAGGCAGGGCAAAGATGAGCCTGTGGGAGGCAGGGCAGAGTCAGTGGGAGGCAGGGTAGAGTCTGTGGGAGGCAGGGCAGAGTCAGTGGGAGGCAGGGCAAAGATGAGCCTGTGGGAGGCAGGGCAAAGATGAGCCTGTGGGAGGCAGGGCAAAGATGAGCCTGTGGGAGGCAGGGCAGAGCCTGTGGGAGGCAGGGCAAAGATGAGCCTGTGGGAGGCAGGGCAGTCTGTGGGAGGCAGGGCAAAGTCAGTGGGAGGCAGGGCAGAGTCAGTGGGAGGCAGGGCAAAGATGAGCCTGTGGGAGGCAGGGCAAAGATGAGCCTGTGGGAGGCAGGGCAAAGATGAGCCTGTGGGAGGCAGGGCAGAGCCTGTGGGAGGCAGGGCAAAGATGAGCCTGTGGGAGGCAGGGCAGAGTCTGTGGGAGGCAGAGCAAAGATGAGCCTGTGGGAGGCAGGGCAGAGTCTGTGGGAGGCAGGGCTGAGTCTGTGGGAGGCAAGGCTGAGTCTGTGGGAGGCAGGGCTGAGTCTGTGGGAAGCAGGGCTGAGTCTGTGGGAGGCAGGGCTGAGTCTGTGGGAGGCAGGGCTGAGTCTGTGGGAGGCAGGGCTGAGTCTGTGGGAAGCAGGGCAAAGATGAGCCTGTGGGAGGCAGGGCTGAGTCTGTGGGAGGCAGGGCTGAGTCTGTGGGAAGCAGGGCAAAGATGAGCCTGTGGGAGGCAGGGCTGTGGGAGGCAGGGCAAAGATGAGCCTGTGGGAGGCAGGGCAAAGATGAGCCTGTGGGATGGTTGCTGATGGGCAGTGACAGCCTGGTGGTGATTCAATCAGGGGTTGTCAATTAGACAACAATCACTGCTGATGAGATGGTGCCATCTGCAGTTTCCCCCAGGTCCCTCCCTCTCCATTGCTTTGGGCCTGTTTTCAGGAGACCAAGTCTTTGAAGCCTCATCAGTGGCAACAATACAGGAGGTTCTCTCCAAGGAGGCAGGTAGGAACATAAAAGGGTAACCCAGTGCTGCTCAGAATGAACTTGCATGATGTATTTTATATGTATTTCCTTACAAGATCTCTCTTTATCCCCCCCGAAGACCTGAGATTATGCTTAGTATTTCCTAAGCACACTGACAATACTATGAAGTACAAGAACATCTGATAATTGGTAAGCTGTTTGATAGAGGTATCCTCTTACTTTATCCTTGTTATTACTTAGATACTGCTGAAGAAAACATGCACAATGGAGGTAGGCAAGATTAGTGACATCCTCCTCAAAGAACACAGAATAATCTGGTTCTCTCTTGGTTCACAAGAGTTTGAAGAAACAGCATTGATAGGGCATATCTAAGTCAACTAGACTCTTCCTATATCATGTACAACTATAAGCTACAAGATCAGACGATAACAATATTCCATTGCAATAATTAAAGTGTATGTATACAATGTTCTTAAATATTTCCATACAACTCCATGAAAGTGTTGCACTTCTTCAGTAGCATTATTTTGCAATTAGAGATTGTTTGATATGCAGGAAATATAGAAAGCAGCAAGTTTTCTGGAAATTTTAAGTTTCATCTCCCCATTTGTCAGCAACAGTGGAAGGAGAGTGGCGGTGGAGGTGGGGAGAGGGTGTGTGTTATTTCTGTTGCTATTAGTCTCATGCTCCTGAAGTGCAAAGCTTTCCTACATTCTACTTGATATAAAAACATCATCTCATTTCCAGGTTTTTTAATTAATGAGGTGCGATGGATTCTGTCAAGGCAGCCATCTCCAAAGCAGTTGATCTTCGGCCCCCGGGGCCTCCCTGAGATTGCTTGCCGGCACCTATGGGCTTTGTCCCACTATGAAAGCAAACCTCACAGAATGTTCTTTCTTTCCACTTGTAAGGCTCCTCAGAAATTGCTTCCTGCACCTCATTTTCTCCTCTCTCGCTGCACTTCCAGTTTGTTGTCCAACTGATGGATCTCTCTGTCAAAGCTCTCCTTAGAGACTTTCTCTGCCAGCACAATCTAACAAGACCAATCTATGTGGGCACAGCCACCCACCTCCCTGGATCCCCCTCTCCACACACACACACACACACACCCTTGCTTTTCCCCCCACCTCACCCCCTTACTTTTCCCCCTTGAAAAATGAGCTCTACATCTCTCAAGGCCAACAGTGATGAAGTCCCAATGCTGAGCTCTGTCATTTGCAGGATAAAAACTTGATCCTCTCTTGAATTTGCTCAGTTCTGATGAAGAGTTTGTTTGCGTGACCAGCACTGCTAATGCAGGCTGCCAGCACTCCAGAAGTTCTTTTACCTCTTCCTCCACTCAAGAGCTATTACAAAACATGACAAATAAATCACTGACTGTACTTTCCATTTGTCAAAGCTGCGACCACAAAACGTGGGTGCTGTAGGACAAAGCAAATGACATTATCCAGGGACAATTTAATAGCTGAAGCTTGAAATCACCACTTTTTCCTTTATTTTACCCTTTCTTCTGTCAACAAAGTCTCAGTCAAGTGCAACATTAACTCCTCTGAGAGCAAATTACGGCACAGAAACTGCCTGCACTTCAAAGAGACATGCACAGCTCAGTAGTGGCCGCTGCAAGGCACACTAATGCCTCTCCTGCTACTGAGTGAGGCATCGCCGGCGGTTGTGGGGAAAACACCATCAACACTGAGCAAAACAGTAATGTATTCTTTCCAAAGGCAGCCCTGTTAACACACATCAGATGACCAAAAATAAGGAAGAAAAAAACAAACTCTAAGTGAGACTGTTAAGTATTCTTTCAAAAGACAGTCTTATTAATAATATCATATGACCAAAATATATCTAATCATAATTATCATCACTACATCCAGAACAATCACTAATACTATCGACTTGAACTCCATTGCCATGACCAAAAGCCCACTATATCACTTTATCTTTTTATGAAGCCATTACAAGAAATGAGATAACATCAACAAAAATTTATGAATCTGAAAGTAAACCACAAATTTGCTTAATACTAACACAACACAACATAACATATACTTTATTCATCCAAAAAAGGAAATTTAAGATACACATCAGTGGTAGTATAATCACTAATTATGTACAAAGAATCCTTAGTTAAACATCACAGAATGCTACAATCAGGGAATGAAAAAAAGATGAGAAAGGTTAAGGGCTGCATTGCAAGAGAAAGGGATTAGATGACAGTTCTACAATAGTTAGAGTTTAGAATACTAATTGCAGTGGGTATAAAAGATTGCCGGTATCTGTCTGTACATGTTTTGGGGGGACGGGAATCTTTGGCTGTGTGGTATGAGTCTGAAAGTGGAATTCTGCTTGAAGACTTTCAAAGCAGTCAGAGAACATGTAACAATTCTTGTATTTAAGTCTGGACAGACACCGATTCTTATTTTTAGAAAGAGATACAAAACTGCAAAATTTCTATATTATTAATCACCCAGCCAAAATGAGTAATCAAGGATGAGATACAGTGTATACTTCAAACAACAGGTTCTATGAAAGTGACCCTAGCAATTTTGTGATTTCCAGGGGGAATCATGCATTAATTTTGTGCACAAGTAATTCCATGCATCAAATGTGAAAATGCAAACAGCCAGTCAACATTCATCTGC
>JAWQFJ010003018.1:121146-126146 GCA_034096865.1 Theodoxus fluviatilis
CAGATGTTCCACATACCTCACCACATCATCATCCCAACTCAGATGTTCCACATACCTCACCACATCATCATCCCAACTCAGATGTTCCACATACCTCACCACATCATCATCCCAACTCAGATGTTCCACATACCTCACCACATCATCATCCCAACTCAGATGTTCCACATACCTCACCACATCATCATCCCAACTCAGATGTTCCACATCCCAACACACTACAATTGTCATGACCAACATTTAAAAAATGCACACAGAACAAATGCTCCTACACGGATGTTTACATTTTGTGAGCAGTAGATGAAGACAGCATGAGGAGCAAGTACCACCCCTGCTGGGAAATGGCATTTGCTGAATGCCTCAAAAGCAAATGTCCAATGACAAAGGCTCAAATAGACTTGTCACTGCCCATCCAACTATAGGTGTCTTCACAGAATACTTATCTACATATATATTGATGCCCAGGCCATTGTTTTCTGCTACGGTGTGAGTAACACATTCCAGTCCTCAAGTTGTGGCAGATGTAGCTGATCACCACATGTACCAGCGGCTTTAGCATGGCAAAATGTGTGATGAGTAAACAAGAGCATAAGTTTCAAATAGCATGGAAAGGGGTGGGTGGGGGTGGGAATTGGGGAAGGGTGGGAGTGGGAATTGGGGGAGGGTGGGGTAAAAAAACAACTCTTTGAAGGCCACAACTGCACAAGGACTGGTCTTAAACTTGCAGTAACACACATGCGTGTCTGTTTACAACAGGCAAGAGTATTATGGAGAAAGCCTGGATACCTACTGCATATCTCAGTAAATGTCTACACTAATGACAACATGGTTGTTCTAATAGAGTAATGTGACACTAGGCTCTGTGGAATCAAAGAACATGGAAAGACATGCGGAACAACCTTTAACTCTCTGGCAACGTAACGCCCCATATGGGGCGTTGCCTACAAAACATTCCTGTATTTTCACGAATGGTCTAAGGGAGGCAACTCCAGTTTAGAATTATGTAGGGACCACTTTTCCACAGTGAGTTACCTTTCTTTATGATTTCTTTTGAGGGGAGTTTGAATCAGTGAATTTTTTATGTGAATACCCTATGTTTTGCAAAAATGGCCGACAACTACTTTTCCGTGAAAATCTATCAATTTATATAGTGATTTTTCTTTTCTAGGTGCCTTTTTTATATTGCAAATGCTATCAGAATATAGGTAAATATATTGGCATTGTTTTTGCATTTCAAATTTTTTTTTTTTTGAAGGCACCATTCCAGCATTTTTCAATTCTTGCAACTTGACTGACGATTTTTGAACTTTTTTTTTTTTTTTTTTGCTGATTACATGCATTATTTCAGTAGATATAACTCAAATCATGCATATTGAAACATTTTGATCATGATTTGTTTGAATTAAGTGAATAAATATATTTTATTTGATATATAGCTTTTGTCATTATTTCATGGCTTTCTATTTTTGTTAGATTTTTGAAAATGCTTGAAAAACCTACGTTGCCAGTGAGTTAAGAGAACATTATCATTCAGGCAGGTGAAATCTTCATTTCAGTTTGTAACATCCAGCAAAATGTACACCAAGAATTTTTATTAACACAAGAAAATGATATGAAGACAAAAGCTGCCAGTCTAATGTTCAGAGATACTTGCTAACAGTGATGAAGCATCAAGTTCAATATTTGAAGTCTTGTGTCAAAACATAGTTGCACACACTGTGTTGCAGTCTCCTTCCTTCTAATCAAAGCCTTATCCTTCAGCCAATCATATTCTCTCTGCTTCATGCATGAGATATTATGGACTTGAATCCCATCTTCACTTTTGATTTCCATCAGCTCCAGATCTACTGTAATCTCTGAGAGGCACAGAGGACAGAGCCTGTTCTCTCTTGCATGGGGAATTCTCCAGTTGCAAAGGAAGCCAGGACACTGGAAGACTCCTACTGCTCTGTGCACTGTATGTTGTAGTGCTCTCCACCCCATCACACCCCCTACTTCCACCCTATCTGCCCCCTCCTCACACCCCCTACTTCCACCCTATCTGCTCCCTCATCACACACCCTACTTCCACCCTATCTGCCCCCTCCTCACACCCCCTACTTCCACCCTATCTGCCCCCTCCTCACACCCCCTACTTCCACCCTATCTGCCCCCTCATCACACCCCCTACTTCCACCCTATCTGCCCCCTCATCACACTCCCTACTTCCACCCTATCTGCCCCCTCCTCACACCCCCTACTTCCACCCTATCTGCCCCCCTCACCACACCCTACTTCCACCACTATCTGCCCCCTCATCACACCCCTACTTCCACCCTATCTGCCCCCTCATCACACCCCTACTTCCACCCTATCTGCCCCCTCATCACACCCCCTACTTCCACCCTATCTGCCCCCCTCATCACACACCCTACTTCCACCCTATCTGCCCCTCCTCACACCCCCTACTTCCACCCTATCTGCCCCCTCATCACACACCCTACTTCCACCCTATCTGCCCCCTCATCACACCCCCTACTTCCACCCTATCTGCCCCCTCATCACACCCCCTACTTCCACCCTATCTGCCCCCTCATCACACCCCTACTTCCACCCTATCTGCCCCCTCATCACACCCCCTACTTCCACCCTATCTGTCCCCTCATCACACCCCTACTTCCACCCTATCTGCCCCCTCATCACACCCCCTACTTCCACCCTATCTGCCCCCTCATCACACCCCCTACTTCCACCCTATCTGCCCCCTCACTCACACCCCTGACTTCCACACCTATCTGCCCCCTCATCACACCCCCTACTTCCACCCTATCTGCCCCCTCATCACACCCCCTACTTCCACCCTATCTGCCCCCTCCTCACACCCCCTACTTCCACCCTATCTGCCCCCTCCTCACACCCCCTACTTCCACCCTATCTGCCCCCTCATCACACCCCCTACTTCCACCCTATCTGCCCCCTCATCACACCCCTACTTCCACCCTATCTGCCCCCCTCACTACACCCCCTGCATCCACCCTATCTGCCCCCTCATCACACCCCTACTTCCACCCTATCTGCCCCCTCATCACACCCCCTACTTCCACCCTATCTGCCCCCTCATCACACCCCCTACTTCCACCCTATCTGCCCCCTCATCACACCCCCTACTTCCACCCTATCTGCCCCCTCATCACACCCCTACTTCCACCCTATCTGCCCCCTCATCACACCCCCTGCATCCACCTTATCTGCCCCCTCATCACACCCCCTACTTCCACCTTATCTGCCCCCTCCTCACACCCCCTACTTCCACCCTATCTGCCCCCCTCACTACACCCCCTGCATCCACCCTATCTGCCCCCTCATCACACCCCCTACTTCCACCCTATCTGCCCCCTCACTACACCCCCTGCATCCACCCTATCTGCCCCCTCCTCACACCCCCTACTTCCACCCTATCTGCCCCCTCATCACACCCCCTACTTCCACCCTATCTGCCCCCTCCATCACACCCCCTACTTCCACCTTATCTGCCCCCTCATCGCACCCCCTACTTCCACCCTATCTCCCCCTCCTCACACCCCCTACTTCCACCCTATCTCCCCCTCCTCACACCCCCTACTTCCACCCTAGCTGCCCCCTCATCACACACCCTACTTCCACCCTAGCTGCCCCCTCATCACACCCCCTACTTCCACCCTATCTGCCCCCTCCTCACACCCCTACTTCCACCCTATCTGCCCCCTCCTCACACCCCCTACTTCC
The DNA here is from genome assembly GCA_034096865.1 of Theodoxus fluviatilis. Taxonomy (NCBI): domain Eukaryota; kingdom Metazoa; phylum Mollusca; class Gastropoda; order Cycloneritida; family Neritidae; genus Theodoxus; species Theodoxus fluviatilis. The sequence goes on from JAWQFJ010003018.1 coordinate 124,891, forward strand.
ACCCTATCTGCCCCCTCATCACACCCCTACTTCCACCCTATCCTGCCCCCTCATCACAACCCCTACTTCCACCCTATCTGCCCCCTCATCACACCCCTACTTCCCACCCCATCTCCCACCCCCTACTTCCACCCTATCTGCCCCCTCATCACACCCCCTACTTCCACCCTATCTGCCCCCCTCATCACACACCCTACTTCCACCCTATCTGTCCCCTCATCACACCCCCTACTTCCACCTTATCTGCCCCCCTCACTACACCCCCTACTTCCACCCTATCTGCCCCCTCATCACACTCCCTACTTCCACCCTATCTGCCCCCTCATCACACCCCCTACTTTCACCCTATCTGCTCCCTCATCACACCCCCTACTTCCACCCTATCTGCCCCCTCATCACACCCCCTACTTCCACCCTATCTGCTCCCTATCTCCCATTTCCAACACATCCAAACTATCTAAGTGAAAAGCCATCAAATGTTCTTGGTTTAGTTCTGTCATCACATCTCAGGAGAAGTGTGTGAAACAGTTCACTGGGGGGTAATTGAGTTCGGTTTGAGCATCCATCAATGGGTGGAAAGTAGCAATATAAAAAAGAGCACCTTTACCTTTACTTAAGACTGAATTTAAAAAATACACCAGACACTCATTTCCATGAAAGATTCACTCCAGACAACACCTATGCTGTGCCACTAAGGGCCAATTCCTCCTATGACAAGTGCTGGCTGGGAGATGGGAACAGGGTAAGCCACTGACAATGGGTTTTGCAGGGCATCCAACTTTCTCCATCAAGTCTAGAGGGAGAGAGGGAGGGGGGGGGGGGGGGGGGGGGGGGGGGGGGGGGGGAGCTTTCTTCCGCTGGCAGATAGGATGTTGCTATGGAAACAAGATGGCTGGGCATGATGAGGTCAGCAATGGTCACTGTATTGCTGGCTGGAAGTGCTGATGGAGCTCTTCCTATAGTTACCCTCCTGCTGAGCCATTACAGGACTGCTGGCTCACCTCTCTTCAGCCTTGACGAGAGGCGTTACTGTCTCCCTAACACAGTTACAAGGACTCTTAGGGGATACAGCAATCATGTATTGGCCATACTGGGAAAACTGCAGTGCAGACAGGAGGAGACCCCTTCCTCTTACAGCCCTTAGAAGAGCACAAAAGGAACTGGAACATACTACTTCCCTTGGGTCAAAAGTCGCCACTGTGCTGATCTCATCTTCAATTAAGTTCCTTGCCATTCCTCTTGGTCCCATTGAGGAA
>JAWQFJ010003018.1:137376-154876 GCA_034096865.1 Theodoxus fluviatilis
ACAATGTGTCTACTTAACTTCATACCATGTGATATGAATAGAAGCAAATAATTATTCAGACATTATCAGCATGTGAGTCAGTCTTGATTCTCAGGGGCACCAATATGTCTACTGCACTCAATACTGTGTAATATGTCTACTGCACTCAATACTGTGTAATATGTCTACTGCACTCAATACTGTGTAATATGTCTACTGCACTCAATACTGTGTAATATGTCTACTGCACTCAATACTGTGTAATATGTCTACTGCACTCAATACTGTGTAATATGTGCAAAAGTCCATTTTGTTTCAAAGATGTAACACTACATCTGCTAAACTTCACAAGAGCCAAAAGTCTTTCTTGATTCTAGACCATAACTATACATCTAATAAAATTTACATTATGTGACATGAATTATGAGTCAGTCTCAAGTCTGGGATGAAAAAACACATCTAATGCAGTCTATGTGAAGGGGATATCAGTCAATCTTCTGTCTGTGGCAAACCATTTCATCTACTTAGCTTTGTTCCATGTGATACTAACATGAGTCAATCTTTGATTCTATGGCATAGCAATACATCTTCCCTCCTTCCCAATCAACATCTACAAATACTAAACTGACAACACCACTTGAAATGAACTATGAGTTAGTCTCAAGTCTGGGATGTAATAACACATCCACTACAGTCTACAAGAAGAATATCAATCTACTGTATGGTATACCATTTCATCTACTAAGCTTTGTTCTATGCGATATGAACATGAGCCAATCTTTGATTCTATGGTAAACCAATACATGTTCCTTTCTTTCCCATCAACTTTTGCTTGTACTAAACTTTACACCATTGCAATTAACTATGAGTCAGTCTTGACTATGCAAAAGCAAGAAATCTATTGCACTTTACACTGTGTTAAATGAACGTTAGTCAACCTTTGATTCTATGCCATATAAATACAGCTATATGTACTTAACTTTACATCATGTGCAATGAACTATGACTCACTATGAGTCAATCTTGATTTCAGCTTGTAACAATATGCACTCTACACTTATGAAACAAACATGAGTCTATCTTTAATATTAATTATAGGTCATTACATCCACATGCACTACACTTAACATTGTGTGAAATGAACTATGAGTCAGTCCAGAGTGCAGGATGTAACAATACACCCACTACGATTTACACCTTGTGAAATGAACTACAACTGTAAAAGTCAATCCACAGATCAGGCTGTAACAATACACCTCCTACACTTTACACCATGTGAACTGAACTACAAGTCAGTCCACAGATCAGGCTGTGACAATACACCTCCTACACTTTACACCATGTGAAATGAACTACAAGTCAGTCCACAGATCAGGCTGTAACAACACACCTACTACGCTTTACACATGTGAAATTAACTACACAAGTCAGTCCACAGATCAGGCTGTAACAATACACCTCCTACACTTTACACCATGTGAAATGAACTACAAGTCAGTCCACAGATCAGGCTGTAACAACACACCTACTACACTTTACACATGTGAAATTAACTACACAAGTCAGTCCACAGATCAGGCTGTAACAATACACCTCCTACACTTTACACCATGTGAAATGAACTACAAGTCAGTCCACAGATCAGGCTGTAACAATACACCTCCTACACTTTACACCATGTGAAATGAACTACAAGTCAGTCCACAGATCAGGCTGTAACAATACACCTCCTACACTTTACACCATGTGAAATGAACTACAAGTCAGTCCACAGATCAGGCTGTAACAATACACCTCCTACACATTACACCATGTCAAATTAATTTAACTACAAGTCAGTCCACAGATCAGGCTGTAACAACACACCTACTACGCTTTACACATGTGAAATTAACTACACAAGTCAGTCCACAGATCAGGCTGTAACAATACACCTCCTACACTTTACACCATGTGAAATGAAAGTTCTACAAGTCAGTCCAGAGTTAAGGCTCTGACACTACACCTACTATGCTTTACACCATCTTAAATGAATGATAAGTCAGTTGGCTGTAACAAATCATCTCCTACACTTTACATGTGCAAGGTTTCTGCAGGTTACAGAGATAAGTAGCTGATTACAAATAAGCACAGAGGTTTGTGGCCTGAAGATAGAGGGAACCCTTGACTTGGGATGCCCTCCTTGTCTTCTCCCTTTCCCCCTCCTTTAATTCTGTCTTTGCCACCAAGGAAAACTAATGGCATAGCAGTCCTGTTAATAGAATGGGAAAAGAAAAAGAAGATGAAAAAAATCCAGGCCAGAGAATACTTGTACAGCACCTCTTCACTCTGGTGAGTGCTTCAACAAGTAACAGGACAGAAAAGTTGGGGTGGGTGGGGGGTGGGGGGGTATGTGTGTTTAACATGCCAATGAAAAATGATTGAATGAATGAATAATCAAATTAACAAATCAATTAACAAATTAATGAATGAATAGATGGTAATAATTATTATTCATGGCAAGAGCAAGTTGAAACAATTCAAAGACCACTATGTGCTAGTTGAACACACCCAATGAGTGAATGAATGAATGGATGAATGAATGGGCTTGGTGCATGGGCTATGCAGCAAACTAGGCCACATGTGGTTCTTAAAGACAGAGGAAAGGAGGTGGAGAAGGAGGGAAGGAAAGCGGGAATGAAGAAAGGAATTCAGTTTAACAGCCCCTCAACAGACCAAAAGCAAAGTGAGGCAATACATGTTACATGTTTTATTCATCCTGCATAAAAGAAGCACTGGTAGCTGCAATGTGTGAACACAGGTGGTAATAGTAATACTCTATCAGGGGAAACCCACCAAAGTTAACACTTCAAAGTACCTGAGAATTCCAATAAAAACATTCATTCAATCCGATTATCATGAGCAGTCATCAACAGGTGCACATCTGTGGGGTATTTTGGTGCACCTTCAAAAAATAAATTGTACTTGCATAATTTAAAATCTTCCATAACAGTTAAACACTAACAGCAGATGAGAGGTGCATATAAATGATACAGAAATGTGAGCATGTGCCTGCTCAAGTACATGGTACACTTTTATTCTGTTGTACAACATACCTGAATTTAGATCTCTGCACTTGCCTCGTCAGGAATTTATGGAATGACCAAAAATGACTCTACGCTAAACTTTGTGCTAATTTTTTTTAATTTGGAAATATTGTACATAGTAATTTATTAAGGCATGCTATGATTTGTAACTGTGCATTGTCGTTTTGTGTGAATAAAGCTTGTTTACCCTTGATCTCTGCATATAGTTTGTCCTCTATTACATTATCCATTTTGTTGGACCAAAAACCCCAAAATTCATGGTGGATGAATAAAAGTTGCCTGCATCTTGCTGCCTATCCATCTCTCTGTCTGCCTGTGCATCTGTCTGCCTGTCTGTGTGCAGCTGTGTGTGTGGCGTGAGTAACGGTCCATGGGGTAATGTCCATATGTTTTTTGTATAAACGGCGTGTTAGGGGAGTGTAAGCGATGCATGAGTTTGGCTTTTTGTTTTTTGTTTTTTTTTAGCCTTCATCGCTTAGTTTTCCTTGTGCTCATTTTTTAAATGATGTCACTTGGCGAAATAAACTACTGTGAACTGTGAACTGTCTGTCTGCACATCTCTCAGTCTGTCTCCAGTTTTGTCTGCACTGCTTGACAGAGAGGGGCATGGGAAAGTGAGGGAAGACTGCCTGAATCAAGGGCGGCTGCAGAGCAGCCATGCAACAGGCTCACCTCAGTCCAACATCTCCCTCATGCCCAGAAAAGGGGTCAGGGCACAGCAAGCAGGAATTTCATACATGTTCCCTCTTTCTGGAGCAATTCCCCTCTCTCCCAAAACACAGACCACACTGTGACAAAAAATAGATGGGGTCAAGGAGGGAGTGAGAAATCAAGGATGTTGGGGGTGGGTGGGAATGGAGGAACAGGGAGAGGGGAGGAGGTGGGAGAGGGAAGGGTGGGTGGGAGGGGGATGTTGTTGGGAGTGAAAGGGGAGGAAGGTACAGGAGGCAGAAGGTGCCCATGTAGACAGGCACCAAAATCAGCAAACTCAGAAGGAAAGGCCAATTTGTGGCTAAAATGGCCCAAGGATTTCGAGGACAATAGTTATACAAAACTGGAAAACCACAACACGTAAACCTAATACAAGCACAAGTAAGTATAGCTGCTAGGAGCTTGCTCACCCAAGATTCTGTTCTCCAACACAGACAAGAATACCTTATCCCAGCATGGGCAGAACCTGGAACAAAGCGTTAATGGTTTCCACCCCTGGTCAGGAACAATATTTCAGTTTAAATGAAAGAAGAGCAGAAAGAGGGAACTTGATCTCTAACAGCTACAGTTGTGGACTTCTGGGTGAGGGGGTTGGGGCTGGGGGTGGGTGGGAGGTGCAAAGTGGACAGCCAGTGTGAGGGTGTCATCTGAGTGCACCCACGCATGCCCCATGATGAAAATTTCCCCCCAAGGAGCAAACCACACCATTGCTACCATGTGCTATCCCTCTCTTGTTGCCTGTGTTTATTCCCAGTTCCTAACACTGCAGGCCTGGCCTGGCTACAGCCACCACAAAGAGTTGGCACACCTTGCCCCCCACCCCACTCCCCTCACCTCTGCATCCCAACCATCCATCCACCATTACCACCCCCACCCCCTCTTCCTTCTACCTGACAGGCATGTGCAGGAAGTAAGATATAGGTCTCTGTCATCTGATGCGGCTGCAAGACTCCTCTTCCCTGTCTCAAGCTCCATCCCCACCCCCTACCCCCATCCCTCTCTCCTTTCCTTAACACTGTCCCCCTCTCCCTCTCCCCCAAAACTATTCCCCCGCCTCCCACAGCCTGGGAGACATCCCTGGGGAATTCTTGGCTGTCATTGCAGGCAACAGGTAGCTTTTCTCTGGCGGCAGGAGGATTATCACAAGTAGTGCAAGCCGTTTTCTCAAACAGATGTTGTTCCTCTACCAGCATTTATGGAAAAGGCAAGCACGCCAGAGTGCATGCTTGCTGTGTAGTTTCAGCCCCCTCTAGGATCCTGCCAAAATCCTGTTGGCTTCACTGGCACTGATAAAGAGGTGTCAAGAAAATGTGCAGAAATGAGATTGAAAAGAGAGCATGGGAGACACAGGAGTTTGCAGTGTCAGTGGTCATTGCATGGTGTCCTTCAAGTTTCAATGAAATGCATTGCTGAGGTTCAACAAACCCCTGAAGATCAAACTGCATTTTTCCAACACAAGACATGAAAGTTCTGTACATTTCAGTGCTCAAAGCATGAACTGCAATTCATTTCAGCATGGTTACAGATGCAATGGCTTGAATTTCATTTTCTCTATCAGCTTTTACAGCCATTATCTTATTAGCATGACCAAGTTCTCCATTGCATCTTGTATGTCAACTATCTTGTATGGCTAAATTCCTTCTCTGTATGATGAAGACTTTAAAAAAAATTTTCATTTGAAATTTTTAATTAACTTGTGGTTTCCTGGTTTGCATCAATCTGATAAGAAAAAAATCCTTCCATGTGCTCTCAAACAGAATTTTGCTTTGCTGATTTTCCTTTACTAGAAAATAGATAAGGATAATGGATCAGAGCATGGCATTTACTGCATCTATATAGCTTTTCTTAAACATCCACATGGCTTACTGCTCAGATAGCTTGCATGGAATCCACTTTTCTATGAGATATTAAAAAAGAAGAAGAACACACCAAAATGCAAGTTATGCCTCTTTCTCACACTCTTTCTGTTTGATTTCCCAAGTGCAACCTAAAGGAGCTATGTTTTCAACATGCCCCAACACCTACACACTACTGTATGTCAGACCGATTCTGCCTTACAGGCAATCAACCATGATCACTCTCCCTTCTTATTCTTCCTCAGATGTAATTTGGGCCATCTTGCATAAACCCAAACTCCCCTTCATCCGCATCTAGGCGAAAATTAGAAATGGCTGCTGTGGCGGAACAAAACACGGGGAGGGGGGTTGGGGTGGTAAGACAGAGACAGAGACAGAGACAGAGAGAGAGAGAGAGAGAGAGAGAGAGAGAGAGAGAGAGAGAGAGAGAGAGAGAGAGAGAGAGAGAGAGGGAGGAGAGAGAGAGGGAGGGAGGAGAGAGAGAGGAGAGAGAGAGAGAGAGAGAGAGAGAGAGAGAGAGAGAGAGAGAGAGAGAGAGAGAGAGAGAGAGAGAGAGAATATGCAGGGGAGTAGAAATAAAGGAGGAAGAGAAGCAACAGAAGGTAGAAGGTAGAAGATTAGGAATAGGATAAATAGTAGCAGCAAAGGGGGCAGAGCAAGCAGAAGGTGGAGTAGAGGGAGCTGGAGAAACAACAGCAGAAACAGCAACAGGTGTTGCAGGAGGGTTTAGAAGGTCGAACAAGACCAAGAGAATGACGGTCTAGAGGGGGTTTCGTGCTGGCATTTGACACGTGTAGAATTGACGTACAAAGTCAGATTTCATTTAAACAAAGACCATTACAGATACAATCTGTACCGATGACCAGCTATGTAATAAAATGTGAGATGCCCATCATCGCTACAGAAAGTTTCGAAAAGAGCTCAAAGCTTTTCTCCATACCTGTCAGTGCCTAAAGTTCCATCATCCATCGGCGTCTCCATACTTCAAGAGAAACAGCAACTTGCTAGCGTTCAGCAACCCTTTCCACTTATCAGTCATCAGGCGGAGACAAGTCACGACTCAAATGACCAATGACCGCGATCAAATCCAGATCAAATCCAGTACGGCAACAGCGCTGCCGTTATCATTTCGTGACAACCATTAATTTTCTCACCGCGGCTGGGAAAAAACAAAGCAGAGAAGCCCAAAAAGCGAACTGGGCTTCATCACGCCCCAGGTACACTTCTCAGCACGGTGGCGAAATGGACGGGAAGTTCGGGAGCTTCTATGGACGTCACGCAGAAGTAACCTGAACCACTCTCATCGGGTCTCTCCCCGCCATATGGTGCAGGCTTCCAACCAACAAGGCAGGAAGCGAATCTTCGAGCACACAGCCTTTTAGTAGCTGAATGCGCGCCGGATGTCGGATGCAAACCAACAGCAAACGCATCAGGACGTGGTGAGAGATATATATGTGTGCACACACGTACACGAGTGTACGGCTGACAGTTGTACTGTGCATTACTTATGCTTTTGTTCTTAGCCTCTTCCGGCAGGCGAGCCCCACTCCCTCAGGTGACCTTCTGTGAGTGACAGAGTACAAGATAACAATAATCAAAACACTTCAACATGACAGTTTCTCAGGCACCCAGACCAAGCAAAAACCACTGGTAAAATTATGAGAGCCATTCAATATATCAACACACTTGTTTTGTTACTTTAATGGTGTATTCAAACATATGACATTATCTTCAGCTCTAATCAGTAACAGCATTAGAATAGTCAATTCTTAGAATTTCTCAATCTTAGATATGTAAATACTTTCTGCTAAAACAGTGTACAACTTGAGTGTGAATGTGACTTTATTTCTAACTGGATCAGATCACTAAGCTCTCAGGAAGTGTAATCTATCTATCTTCCCTACACATCTGACAATGCCCACAGCTGGCATTGTTGTCATCAGAAACACTACTGCTCCCCCCATCCCCATGTGCTCATGTGTGAAGAGTATATTAATACAACACACAAGAAGTTTGGATGGATGGATAGAGCATCAGCCTTGTTATTTAAGCCAACAGCATTAATAAAAATACACCAACTTTTAGAAATGTTAAAAAAAAACTTCACATAGAGCCGTTGTGTGCTACTAATTCATTGGTTCCTGGATTAATTCAACAGTCAACTTACACAGTTTTGTCTCAAAATAAATCATGAAGCAGAGGCTGGGAGATCAGATGATAAAGTGTTGAATTGTATAATACAGCAACATTTTCAGAATGAAAAGACATAGAAGCCAATGATGGTTGAGATAAAGTAGAGTTGGATGGATGGAAAGAAAGAACTGAGAAAGGGAATGAAAAAGAGTGATAAGGAAAGCGCGCGCGAGAGAGAGAGAGAGAGAGAGAGAGAGAGAGAGAGAAGGAGAGAGAGAGAGAGGAGAGAGAGAGAGAGAGAGGGGGAGGGGGAGGGGGGGGGAGGGGGGGGGGAGAGAGAGAGAAAGAGAGAGAGAGAGAGGGTGGGGGGAGGGAGGGGGGGGGGGGGGAGGGAGAGAGGGAGAGAGGGAGGGAGAGAGAGAGAGAGAGAGAGAGAGAGAGAGAGAGAGAGAGAGAGAGAGAGAGAGAGAGAGAGAGAGAGAGAGAGAGAGAGAGAGAGAGAGAGCGAGGTAGAAGAGATTGTGAGAGGAGAATGGCATTGAGGAACTTCAGGAACAGAAGAAAAAGACTCATTCCCCAAAGGAGAGCAGTTCATATCCATGATTATCAAAGAGTTCAGATATAAGCGTTCTTGACAAACTCTTCGCCAACTCCAAAGTTTTCCTCTAACTTGACCACTCCAATGCTTGTCGTGAGCACTCATCTCTGAACATTTAGACATCTATTGATATGTATTGCTATCCTTACCAGAACATGTTTTAGGAGCATGGGGTATTTACATTAGCACAAGCATGAAGGATGGGGAGAAGAATTTAATAATATTGAAAAGAACTGAAAATCTTCACAATAAGGCAAATGTAAAAGGGAACATTTTATCTATATTATCTAAGGAAATTTTTTGGGGAAAAAAGATAGTTAAGTCATGATAATTACATTAATTTATTTGTTAGAGGCTACAAGTATCATTCTCCATAAAAACATTCTTTCCTGGATAAATAAAAATATTCTTTCCTGGATATATAAAAAACATTCTTTCCTGAATAAATTATCAGTGAGGACCCCATGGTATCTTACTTATCAAGTTACTATGAAGTAAACTGCCTGAAAGGCAGGTCTTAATGTATTCTCACTTCATAACTTTCACCCGCTTATCTCGATAGCTGAATGACAGACACACACAGGTGTGTGTGTGTGTGTGCGTGTGTGTGTGTGTATGTGTGTGTATGTGTGTGTGTGTGTGTGAGTGTGTGTGTGTGTGTGAGTGTGTGTGTGAGTGTGTGTGTGAGTGTGTGTGTGTGTGTGTGTGTGTGAGCGTGTGCGTATGTGTGTGTGTGTGTGTGTGTGTGTGTGTGTGTGTGTGTATGTGTGCATATGTGTGTGTGTGTGAGCATGTGCATATGTGTGTGTGCATGTGTGAGTTTTCTTGCATTTGTGTGTGCCTCCCTTATTAAATTCCTTTGGTACAACTGAAGAGCAGCTAAAGGAAATGAACTTTTAATGTTAAAATAATAGCAGCACTGCTTTAAAAAAAGTGAAAACATATCAACATCAAAGACAGTTTCATGATAAGAGTGTCTTAATCTGGTATATCATCACGGTCAAGAAATTAAGTAAACATGAAGACTGACACATAAGATCCTTCATTCCCAAATCCATTGTCAAGAAAAGTATCAACTACGTTTATCCAAGCATGGAAGACATCAGGTGACTCTTCTTTCCGTGCCCAATCGAAAAGTAACAAAGACCCGGGTAACTTTAAAAATCTACTCCAAGAACTTCGAAATTCCCGTGGCAATTCATCCAAGCTGAGCTCAGTGCCTTTCTGAAACCTATAGAGTCCCCAAGTCCCAGAGCAGGAAAATGAAGGCAGGAATGCTGGTGGTGACGGAGACACGCACTTCTCCACAAAGGTGGCTTTAAAGGAGGCGTGGCGTGGCGTGGCCTGGCGCAGATTAACCGACAAAGGACAAAACAACAACAATGTCCTAGTAACACTGCTGGGGCACAGAGCTGAGGAGGTGTGTGTGTGTGTGTGTGCGCGTGCGTGCATGTGTGTTGCATGTGTGTGTGCGTGAATGAATGTGTGTGTGCGTGAATGCATGTGTGTGTGTTGTGTGTGTGTGTTGCGTGTGTGTGTTGTAAGTGTGTGTGTTGCGCGCGTGTGTGTGTGTGTGCGTGTGTGTGTGTGTTGTGTGTGTGTGTGTTGCGTGTGTGTGTGTTGCGTGTGTGTGTGTTGCGTGTGTGTGTGTTGCGTGTGTGTGTGTGTGTGTGTGTGTGTGTGAGAGAGAGAGAGAGAGAGAGAGAGAGAGAGAGAGAGAGAGAGAGAGAGAGAGAGAGAGAGAGAGAGAGAGAGTTAAACACCAGTGCGAGTAGAGGTGGGCAGTGAATGAGAGCTGGTGACCCATATCAGCTGTAACCTGGATCAGCGACACTATAATATAAACTATAGTATCTCTGCCTGGATAGGCAACGACTCTGTATGTCACACACAGAACAACCCACTACCTCGGGTCAGGCAAGGAGTTTGAGGGTTGGGTGTACCACTTGGGGGAATAAACGCTGGGGAAGGATGTTTATAAGTACGGGAGGGCGAGCGAGCGCGCGCGGGTGAGAGAGAGAGAGAAAGAGAGAGAGAGAGAGAGAGAGAGAGAGAGAGAGAGAGAGAGAGAGAGAGAGAGAGAGAGAGAGAGAGAGACCTAGCACGTCCAAGCTCCTAAAAATAAAAACTCGTTCTCACCAGTTTAGACCTGTCTCACATCACACCACACGACACCCTGGTGCATCACCTCCCTTCACTCAACACTACACCACACCACACCACACTATACACTACACCACACTACAGCCATGTGTCAATACAACACGCTTTCTGGGTGACAGAGGACAGCCGTGCATCTCACAAGGGAGAGAGCTCAATGCCGCCCTACAGAAACCAGGCAGGAGTATTGTGGCCACTTATGGTCTGTCTCTCCCCTCTGCCCTACGCTCTGTGTCAGGGAGGGTGTGCCCTATAAGGACATGGGTGGTTGGCTTATACGATCCCCCCCCCCCCTTCACCCCAACCCCCACCCCCAATATACTGTCCATTAGTTGGATCCAGACCTGCAGGAAGACCTCTCCTCCGCTACAAGGACGTTTGTAAACGTGATATGACGGCGGGAGGCATCAACCCAGCAGACTGGGAAACGGTGGCCGCTGACCGCAACAGCTGGAGACACGCCGTCAAGACTGGCATCCAGGCCAGCGAGAGGAGGAGACGGGAGCAGTGGGAGGAGAGGAGAGAACGCAGACGACAGAGGATAGCGTCGGCATCCACAGAGCCGCGCCAAGACTTCACTTGCGACAAGTGCAACAGAGCATGCGGCTCAAGGATCGGGCTCTACAGCCACAGAGTACGCTGCCTCTCAACCCCGGACTGACCAAACCTGGCGCACACCCCATAGTCTCACGAGACTGACGGATGCCAACAACAACAACAACAACAAAAGTTGGATCCACCTTCTGTCCCTGGAGAAAATTATTCGAAATTATTTATCAGTATCCCTGACCAGTCTGTAAACAGCTTAGCTCAATACTACCCAGAAGAACATCACAAAGAAGGTCGGTCAAGGGATGCTCAAGGACAAGACAGTATCATCCAGTTGTCAGCAGCTGGACTCACACTCCTTGAACCATCTTGAACTGTTCCTGCTAGGGAATTTTTCGTTTTTCACTTCATTTCCTCTCCATTCCTTACACTGATGCAGCTTTTCATTCCAGAATGACAAAAGCTTACACATTTGTTTTAAAAAAATGGTAAATAAGAAAAACTGCAGAAAAAGTGGGGGCAGGTAACCATAATATGTATAAAGAAGTTACAAATGTTGTTTATTTCAGCTGCTGATACAAACTGATTGGATGTATTTGTGTCATCAATATTGCTTCTATTTGATTATTACCACACACACAAAAAGAAGTCAGACATATGTGGGGAACAAAGTTACAAAATACATTCCATGATGCACGTACATGTACTTATCATGCTGCACATAAAATAGGTCACAATATCCCCTAAAAGTGTTTCATAATGCATTCTTTTAAACCATAACATTTTTCTTTTCATACATCCCTAATTGTAAAACAGATGCAATCGGAAACAGTTCAAACACAAAGTCAACCCATTTTGACAAAGATTTAACCCTTTATCTTCACAACACATTTTTGGCTGCAAAGTTAAGATGACTTCATTTAGCACCACACTTCTTTTCCACTGTCCAGTTTTTGGAGACAGTCAACTTGGATAATCAACAATACACCTAATGTTCACTGCATAAGATTCATCCACACAGCACCACACTAAAGCAGAGCTAGGTTCCAACCAGTCTGTACATCCACCCTGTTATTCACAAAGCCAAACCTGACACCTGTGTCAAACCACCCAGGCTGAACAACTGCCATACAGGACAAAAAATCTGCACCTGTACCCCACTGGCCTGTAGCCAAAATGCTTCACACAATCTCCATAATTCCCCTGGCCAGACTGGCCGACCAAGCACTGTTGACTGCAGCAGAACAACAAGACCATCTGCAGCAGCAGACTTGAGCCAGAGCAGAAAGCACAGAGGACAATGCCCTCTTTGAGAGCATACTGATTGTTTTGGAGGTGGCACAGGCTGGCCACAGTGCTCCACCTTTCTCAATGCTGCATGCTACTCTACCAATGCTGTGCCAAACAAACAGAGAGAGAGAGAGAGAGAGAGAGAGAGAGAGAGAGAGAGAGAGAGAGAGAGAGAGAGAGAGAGAGAGAGAGAGAGAGAAAGAGAGAGAAAGAGAGAGAGAGAGAGAGAGAGAGAGAGAGAGAGAGAGAGAGAGAGAGAGAGAGAGAGAGAGAGAGAGAGCTCACAGAGACCAGACTGCATGCATGTAAAATGATTGTGGTTGAATTAATAACACTGTGCATTCCCTCTAAGATATGATACATCATTCAAGCAAGAGAAATATAGACAAGAACTCAACATGATGTAACATTCAAATTTCCTCCCATTAAAAATATGTAGCAGTTCAAAGCATACTATATTGCTAATTAGTAATAACATCAAAGATGTTGTAATTATGGTAACTGGATTGACCCTATTTTTTCCTGTCAACCCTGAACTTTTTTTGATGGTGGGAAGAAAAAAAAATCAATGGTAAACAACAGACCCTGTGCTATCCCATCTTCCCTATAAGCACTTATTGAGTAAACAAACATTTTCAGCAAAAGAGCAAGATTGATTAATATTAAGATGAATCTACTATATACAGTATACACGACATTTCTGTAAATATACACATACACACAAATGACACCGTATCATTACTTTTAACCTGGCCTCCTTAAAAATGATAAAAAACAAAATACATATTAAAAAGGGTGAAAAGGTCAAGCTGATCTATCCGCCCTATTACTTTGGGACATGTTAGTTGTTACTGTAAGGACAACTCCCCACCCACATCCTCATCCCTTGCCTAATGACCCAGCCTGCCTACTTCCTCAGCTTCTAGTGGAAGGACTGTATAGAAGCTGAGTGCACGAAATCCTGTCCTCCAGGGCAGCCTCATCAACCTGCAAGAAACTCCAGGTCACCTACCTGTCACTGTCAGTAATTGATTTTTCCAAACCAAAAATCTATCCAGCTCTTGGCAGTGTCATTTGCAGCTAGCAAAACCCAAAGCACACACCCCTCATAGAGTCATATATATACAGGATGTTGCTCCGACAGGTCTAATCAGCAACTCTAAAGAATAGTTTGCACCATTACACAGAAAGTTCTAAAGATGACTGGTTAGGGAGATTACATATATATACATGTACAGATTTCATTTGGAAATACATTGCTGCCCTTTTAAAATTCAAGAATTCAACAGTGCCTGGTGATATCTTTATCTGGAACTGCTAATGGAGAAATCCTCAACTATTTTTATTTTCTCAGCAGATTATCAATTCTTTCAAAGTATTTGGATTCTTACTTTTCATTTTATATTACTTAGAAACCCTGAAGTTTTATTTACAATATATAACCATGAGCAAGTAAAAGGTACCATTACATGAAACCTTCACAAGTGAAAACTATATGATAAAAGAAGTGAAATTTCTTAATCTAGAATTGTGATACACAATTATCAAGAAGCCAGGGATACAACGCTGGTTATCCATCCTCCTAAAAGGATACATGTTCATATTGCCTCTTCTTTCATGCAAAATACTCTTCGTATCTAACTCAATCCATCAAACAATCATTCAAATCACAAAAGTGATAGGGTATATAATATATATACCAGTTAGATTATGTCTGCACTCAGATCATGTCTGCACTCATGCCTTAACCAACCACAACAAGGAGAAGCCTATGGGTTTAGTTTAAATGCATGAGTTACCCAGATTTGCATATTATAATCTAATATCAGCATGGATGGTGATGATTTCTTCACCAGAACCTAGGAATGTTGATGTGTCAGTGCACATGAAGAGAGAGCTACTGGAGTATGTGTCAGCATCAGGAAATGTGCTCATCCACACGCATAGTTATAAATAGTAAAATACATGTAAAATGATGTACATGTATACAAACAGACTGACAGAGGCAGATAAACTGACACAAGTAAACACACAATCAAAACAGACACACAGATACACAAACATACAGACACACAAGACACACTGACACTGACAGAGACACACAGACACAAAAACAGACACACAAACGCACACATGCATACACACACACACACACACACACACACACACTTATAAGTTATATACAGACTGAATCAGAGACTTCATAAGCATACATGTGATATATGTGCTGATGCAAAAATGTATATACATGATTCAGACAGGTCATCAGGTTGCATCATCAGATTTGTCTTCCAAAGGGAGATGACAAATGCCTTCATCTTCTGCTATTAAACAGAGGCACATACTTGGAAAACTCATTCCATTCTCTTGCAAGTAATTTCAAGTTTGGCTAATCTTACTACCCATGCCATAGATCTGCAACAAGTTTCATGTTCAAGAACTTGCAGCCATAAAACAAAGAAATGACACAAAAACTTCAACTAGTTTTGTCACTGACGGTCTCATTCAGTTTCAGAACATATTGTGACACAGCATGAGTTAAAATATGTACTAATACTCTACCAATAGTACAATTCAATTAATTAATGTCTTTATTCTGGCATCAACATCAGTGTACAAGCTGAAATTTCCATGCTGGTACTGCATTTCAAATTTCCAAGGTTACCTGCCCCTCATCTTTGTGCTTGTCTAATTTTGGACTTTGGTAGGAAACTGGGTTGGTAAACTAGGTAAGATCGAACAAACTTCATTTTTATTACGGCTGTAAAAGAAAAAATTAATCTAACTGGTTATTAAAACCAAAAACAACCCAAGAGTTTTCAAGCACATTGTGCCCTTGCCTGAGGAAAACTCCTGGATGGAGTAATGGTGCTCTACATTGAATCTTGGCCTTACACAGCTCAGTGACCCTGTTACAGAAACTGATTGGTCTAATTATTTTCTGAGAAAGTGAGCGCTCTGAGGAAAACATGCCTGCGGTTTAACTAGGCTGGGCGGTGGCAGCAATGAAATAAAAAACCCCACACACACAAAACAACATCAAACAGTACATCTGATCTGGGACTAGCACGGTAGTCGAATCTCTGTAAAAGAATGGACCGATGTTGGTTTCTGCGACTACAGACTCACAGAAAGCTATAGCTCAATCCATTTACAGCCTGGCCGCTCTGCTGGGTCCAGGCGCTAGCCAGCAACAGGCTCCGGTATCCGCCTGATAATGTCCACCCCTCCATTTCCAAGTCTCCCTCTCCGCTGCCTCCTCCTCCCTCCCCGCCATAACGCCATTCTCTATCTTACCTCCATGCCTGATCCTCGGGGGCTCGTAGCGTTGCCGATGGCACCTTCCTAATTTTGGCTTTCTTGCTTTTGTCCATGTGTACAATCCTCACTAGCATACATGTAGCCTGGCGTGCGTACAATCGCTATGTCCTGGCTTCAGGCTGGCTTCAGGCAGACAGAAAGAATTTTCTCTGATATAGAATCTTTCTTGGCTCACGATCATTTTTTTGTGGTTGTTGCAGAAACTGGAGAGCGAACCCCCCCTCCTATTCCCGCATAGCTCAGACACCCACTCTCCCGCTGAGATCGTGACGTAGTTGTTACCTACCTTGTTCCTTGCTTCTTCAGAGCATCGTCAGTCGAGCTCTCCATCGCCATAGGCCCATTCTGTCCCGATGCCATGGCTGAGTTTTTCAAGCAATGCAGACCGCTGAAAACGTCGCGTACTGTCGAGCACTTGCGTGAAGTCTGGTCCAAGCCTGTCGCAATTGACAAAATTCACTGCACGCTCTTCGATTCCGCTGAGCACGCCCTAGTAAATTTTACCGACCGCTTAACTCCAACAGATGGCAGCGGGGAATACGCGGCAGAAAGCTTATAACAGACGGAATCACACACTACTGAGACTGCGAGACTTGCCGTTTCATTCCAATTAAAGCACTGACAACGATGCTAGCTGCCGAAATCAAGCCTACAATGTCATCCTGAGAGAATCATGGCGGATGCACAAGCGCTGGGTCTCAAAAATATTGAGGGTGTCCTTTCGACAGCAGTAAGGGTAGAGCGAGCAGGCCTGCCACGCAGCACAGGTCAGTAGAGTCCGTCACTACTCGCCTGGATAATCGAATCTTTCTCCGCACGATGCGAAGATGTGGCAATGCTTCAGGTCCAAGTCATTTGCCGGATTGGCACAAGCACGAAACCAGCGCACGATGCTTCGATAAATTTACTCGATGTTGATAATGCGAGTCGAGTCACGTGACCCGCCATTGCTTGCCGCCTGACGTCAAGGAAATCCCGGTTCAAGCTGCTACCAGCAGGTATTTCCCAACCTAGTTCGCCTTTGCTAGACGTGCACACGTACTGGAAGTCGCAGCGCAGTACAGTACTGCATATATAGTACTCAGCGTATGCATTTGGCATACAGGATATGGAGGGAAATGCAACGGCTGTGAATTGGGGGGGGGGGGGGGTTCCTTCAAAACGTTCATTGCCAGCGTAGAAATGATGACAGGTTGGAGGAGCCTGCACTTCAAGTTGCCACAGGCAAACTTCACTTCCGTCAAAAGTACGAGGAAAACATGACGCTGGTATAATTACAAGACATCTTACACCTAAACACTATCTTCCAAAACCATTATTCTTAGTCAGCAGAGATATCATTCGTAAACTAATGACTATAATCATAATAATGGCTTTAGATTTTACTTCAATATTCATAGCACGGAGGGTTTCTTTCTCGTACACACACGTATACACACGCACGCATACTCATACAAACCCACACACAGATGAGCGCACGTGCACACACAAACACGTATGCATACATACTCTTACTCGCAGACGTGCATAAATATCCAAGCTCTTTGCGACACTGCCACCCACACACATCGTATGTACGTATACATGCCCACGCACACAAGCAGCACACAAACACATGCATCACGCATGCACATACGCGCGCGCATGCATGTAGGAGTTTTCAGATGTGTACGCGCTCGCACGCACACCTTTATCCACGCATAGAAGACATAAATAGAAAAAGGCAACACATAGACATGCATAGGTACGTACGCACACACACACAAGGCGCCACGCACAGGTGCAAGATCTCTCTCTCTCTCTCTCTCTCTCGATCT
>JAWQFJ010003018.1:157376-162376 GCA_034096865.1 Theodoxus fluviatilis
ACGCACACTCTAGACTAGCCAGCATCTGCGTTGAGAAAATAGAGAAGAAAAGAAAATGAGAGAGGGTGAAAGAAAAGAGTAGAAAAGAAAAGAAAAAAGAAAAAAAGAAAAACAGGAGAATGAGGAGAGGAGAACAGCGGAGAGGAAAGAAGACAATAGAAAAGAGGAGAACAGGTGAGAAGAGAAGAGGAAAGGAGAGGGGAGAACGAAGAGGAAGGAGAGGGGACAGGGGGTAGGAAACTGCTGTTCATCCTTGTAGATGTCATGAGTGATATACCGTACAGTGAGAGATCAGCAGGTCATTCGACACGAGGGCAATGTAAAGGCTTATCTGGGGAACTCTTCATGGCCGACGTGATTGGAGGAAGCAACCCTTTGTTAAAGGAGCTCGACCTGACCGAGGTGAATGGAACCGGAGAATGATTCAAAATAAATCATTCCTCTCACGACAAGCTCTGAGCACAAGACACGAAGTCCCTCGAACTGGATACAAAGAGACTTGCTCGAACAGAGAAGACAAAACTTTGCTGTACACAAACACTAAAAGTCGAAAGATTACGAGATTTATGAGGAAGCTACATTGAAATGATTCAACTCCTTATCCCCCCCCCCCCCCCCCCCCCTCCCCCTCTCCACTCCCCCACCTCCACCCCATGACTGGCGTGGCATTTTGCTTGAGGCTCAGCAACATGAGGCATGTAGAATGCGGCCGATCCAACGGAATACACACGCAGCTAGCTCACCTTCTTCGGCCTGAAAAAAAGACCTTGTTTTTATGTTATATGCACCGGCACAGCATTTTAATTTTTGCATACAGACAAGTAAACTTCACCTTCCACTACAGACTCAAACTAAATGTCAGAACTAAGTTCAGAAAGGCCAATTCAGCCGGGAGAGCGCTTTGTCGCTTTCGACTTCCAGGGAGAAAAAGCCAACAAGGTATACGCTGTCCTAATACAATGCATTCTAGTAAACTAGAGATTTCGCCTACCGGCAAAAGTATCTCTAGCACAGTTCACATCACGTGATGGAAGGTTTTTGGCCAATTTATGCAAGCGGAGGTCACACGAGAGGCTTGTGGGATAGCTGATGTGCTCCCTGACATACGCCGTTAAAGTAGTTCTAAGACTATTTCGCACAAAACTCTTAACTTACCCTTGTTGAGACAACAAACAAGCGTTTATTCGATACAATAAAATGTTTGTGTTGAAATGGAACCAAGTTTTTACATCTGAATGATTTCTGTAAAAAGCGGAGAGAAAAATAGTATCAGAACGAACTATTTTTGGCGCAAGGCTGTAATGCCAAGGGTCAAGCCTATTACGCATTCATTGCGAACTGTGCCAGAGTCAATACTACTGACTCGGGTTTACAGAATGAATACAATGTCCACTGGCATGCCGAAGTGACGTTACATGATTACTTCAGTGATCATTCTTTCTGTGTAGACCATATTCCCAAATAAATGGCGGTCACCTTTTAAATTCCTTTATATTCTATTACATCGACGCGTCAAACTTGCCCAATGTGTGGCGCATTACTGTCAGTTGTGTTTGTTGCTGTTGCTGCTGCTGCTGTTGTTGCTGCTGCTGCTGTTGCTGCTGCTGTTGCTGTTGCTCCTGCTCCTGCTGTTGTTGTTGTTGCTGATGTTGCTGTTGCTGTTGTCGCTGCTGTTGTTGTTGTCGCTGTTTTTGTTGTTGTTGCCCTTGCTGTTACTGTTGGTTATACTGCTGCTGTTATTGTTGCTGTTGCTTCTACTGCTGCGGCTGTTGTTGTTGTTGTTGCTGCTGGTGCTGCTGTTGCAGCTGCTGCTGTTGTTGCTGATGTTGCTGTTACTGTTTTGTTGTTGTTGTTGCTACTGCTGTTGCTGTTGCTACTGCTATTGCTGCTGCTGTTGTCGTTACCCCCGTCCCTGCTGCAAATGATGATGACGATGATGGCGAAACTGCCAGTATATTCATTAGATCCGACGAGAAGTAACGTCTCTCTCTCTCTGACATGTGCGATGCAACGTTCATCAATGTCATCGAACATTGGTATGAGATTTTATTTGTTTGATGAATTAGATCTCTTTAGAACCACAGAACAAGCATATGTTCGCTCTGAGGGGAAAAGCGTGTCGCCCGTCCACCCTCTTGAATATGGAATGAATGCATTGTTGCTGTTGGAGAGCGGTGTGGGTGTTGGAGCATGCGCAGTGCGACTTCTGCGCCGTGGGTGGTTTCCAGGATCTGGAGAGGTCAAGGAGCGGTCATTGAACGATTTCATTTTCGTCAGCTCTCATAATAGCTTTACACTGCGTGTAAAATTTCTTTCTTTGTTTTGCTGAACTATGTCTCTTTTGGCTCTTTTTATTTCTTCATGCGCAAATTCAGTCTTTAAAAAAAGTCTCTTGAATGAGCGACTTTTTTGAAAATTATCTCCCTTGCCGCCGCTTGGCGGCGCGTCGGCTCTAAGGGGCTTGGTTGGTACACAGGACAAGTTCTTTCGCGTAGATTAGACCTGAGTGTTCGAGGTTTTTTAATTGTTTTCTTGCTGTCGCTTTCAAATCTGTTCACAGTACTAGGCTGGCTGGTTTACTTAGATGTGATTTTTTTTAATGCGTGCTAGCTGATATTAGGTTTAGAGCTTGAATTTTCAATGATATTACGCTTACAACTCCAGTGTTCGAACCAATGAAAACCACGGAAAGAGATGGCCGTTTCGTTCCTTGCATCTCATTGGCCAGCTTGTCATGAGGTCAGCCTGATCACGCGCTGACCTCATGACAGTTGTAAGCGGAAAAAGCGAGTTGTAAGCGTAGATGTGATTTTTTTAATGCGTGCTAACTGATATTAGGTTTAAAGCTTGAATTTTCAATGATATTACGCTTACAACTCGCTTTTTCCGCTTACAACTGTCATGAGGTCAGCGCGTGATCAGGCTGACCTCATGACAAGCTGGCCAATGAGATGCAAGGAACGAAACGGCCATCTCTTTCCGTGGTTTTCATTGGTTCGAACACTGGAGTTGTAAGCGTAATATCATTGAAAAGTCAAGCTCTAAACCTAATATCAGCTAGCACGCATTAAAAAAAATCACATCTAAGTAAACCAGCCAGCCTAGTACTGTGAACAGATTTGAAAGCGACAGCAAGAAAACAATTAAAAAACCTCGAACACTCAGGTCTAATCTACGCGAAAGAACTTGTCCTGTGTACCAACCAAGCCCCATAGAGCCGACGCGCCGCCAAGCGGCGGCAGGGCAGTTTGGTTCTTTTTCGGTTTTTAAGGGAGATAATTTCCCCCACAAAAGTCGCCCCTCATTCGATTGTACATGTATTACTGACAGTGGCAGCATTTCTTGCCACTTGCACGGTGTTCGTACAGTAAACGGTGCTAACACGAGCACACAAGGTAATGACCTTGGCGCAATCCTCATAGATGGACACGTACGAACCTTGGCCAGGTCAGCTCTTGCTTGTAAAGCTGCTTGGAGAACACTATACTTCCCTGACACACTGCGACATGAAGCTTTAGTTTATGTCGGAAAGAAATTGGACAAAAACTCAAAGATTTGGAAGAGTGGGAAGATTGAAAGCTTGAACCCCTCAGAGTCAAGTTTGATAGACGTTGATAGCCACCGACGACCTCATTTTCTGGATGTGCATCCATTACTAGACCACGGGGGAAACTTCCAGTGAACATTCTCGGGGTCAAAACGCAAAACTTTGCGGAGGGAGAACATATTTCTTGTCACGCACATACACTGTTATTTAGTCCAGCTTGCTGTTCACTTTCGGTAGGAGCTTTTAAAAATATATTTATAATGCCCCTTGGACTCCAACTTCATCTGAGACCATAGGAATGAATCTGCACGATGGTGAACTATCACGAGCACACCTAGCCAGCAGTGTACCTCTAAGCTAGAAGTACATGTGAACCAGAATGACCTGAGAAGAGAATGTGTCACCCGGACAGTTGCAGACTGGACGCATGTAAAGGACTGACAAAGCGGTCCAGTGGTCAGGCGGTAAAGTGTAAAGCGGTATGAGACCCAGATATGGTTGATCAGCCGCTAAATACATCCACACCTTTGCCTTATTACCTTTTCGTCACGCAAGATAAAGCAGAGATTCCAGAACCACCACCTCCACAGCGCGGTAAGACCTGTTTTGATTGAGCAACGCTTACGCCTAGTTCGCCGTGGTAGCAATCTTATTCAACCAATCAGGACGCAGCTTCAGCCAAGTTCTGCGTCCTGATTGGTTAGATAAGATTGCTACTACAGCGAACTACAGGCGCAAGCATTGCTCAATTAGAACGGGCCTTTCCTGGCCCAGAATTGCTGATATATTGAACTTGCCTGCTTTCTGTTTGGAGGAGTTAGAATGCAGGGCAATCAGACCTGCAATTCCAGCGAGACAATACAATGGATGTTGCAAGGTACCACGAGGGCATCTTCCTCTTGATCGTCCTATCCTCTGTTGGGGTCGTTGATCCTTACATCATTGTGATGAACGGCAACGCTCACCCTTACCTAGCCTTCAAAATCAAGAGAAGACACTGAGCACGTGGTGACAGCGAAGTCTCCAGACAAGAATCCCATCGAACACATGTTAGACATTACAGGCAGGGACGTTCGTGCAAGTGTCAACCTGTCAGGATTCTCCAGGGGAGGCATCTCTGCATTATGAGGCGCTATGGGGTCGTTATCGAGTTACTGAAGCACGTCGCTAAAGCCACCGACTCATCGACGTCGCGTCAGATCAGTCATGGTTTAAAAACCGTTAAATGCTGGTTAAGAGGGTGGGTTCATTATCCAAGGTGCCTATCGTCACTAATGGACTAGCAAAAACTTATTGGAAACGTTTCTGCTGCAGTTTTGAAATCCAAAGAATGGAACAAAGAAACAACATTAGTTTATCCCTCCAGGTTTACTGGAGGTCCTTCAGACTTTATCCCTCCAGGTTTACTGGAGGTCCTACAGACTTTATCTGTCTGTGTGTGTGTGTGTGTGTC
>JAWQFJ010003018.1:164876-172376 GCA_034096865.1 Theodoxus fluviatilis
CACACACACACATGTAGGTCGTTCAAGAGAGCGTGCGCTCGATGGAGCGCTCGGCGAGCCTAGAGTGTCACTCTTGAACGACTTTACATGACCTAGAGCTGACAAGATGGCTTCCTCGATGCATTTTTATCATCGCGAAGTGTGCTTCTCAACTAAGTGAGCAAGCCAGCGGCCGCAGAATGGTCGCTCCTGAGAAGATATATTATGCTGCCGCTGTGCATCAACACTCGGCACCACTCGAATGGAAAATTACGTCGAAACGGCAGTGCTGACTTGCAGAGTATGCAAGAATTTCTTGACACTTACGTCAAGGGAGTTTACACAAAAAGGGGCTAGTGTCAGAAATAGAGTTACATCCCTTCAAACTTTTTAGAAGTCTTAATGCCATCGTACACGAGGCGATTTTACCCTGGCAATCTCGCAAGCGTCATTGTGGCAGCCAATCACGGCTGGAGCAAAGGCGTCAGTGGCGTTCCGCCATTGGGAGATATTTTTGTCAGTCCGTGTGAGTATTGTGGAATTGCCTCTTGTTCGAAGGTCTCTACGTGGAAATATTTGCTCACATTTTGCCAGGTAATTAGTTCGGAGCACTTGATCTTTCAAAAAAGAAAATAACGACACAAGCCTAACTTCTTGTAACTTTTTGCATAGGCTGGGTGTCAATCACAGGTCGAAATGTGTGCCACTTTGCACATTTGTGATGATGATTCCCTTCCTTTACCCCAAACAGCCATTTTGGACCTACACGCGCAGCCCTCCGCTGCGGGCTATCAATCGCTCGACAGCGTTAGCCTATAAATGCCGTTCAGAAGTCGAGCGCTATCTAGCGCTATCTAGCGCTTGACCTCTTGAACGATCTACTGAGTCAGTGATGTCTGCCATTTTTTCTTCCGTTTGCATGCAAAACGCTCATTGGTTGAAATACTGACACACATACAAAGAAACCGTAATCAAACAACAGTACTGATTTATCAAATGTCTATGTAGAACACATCCGTAATTCATTCAAATCCCGGCACTATTCAAATTGAGACGTCAGAGTCCGCTGTGCAAGAGGACTTTGGCCACGACAAGAGATACATGATACTTCCCAGCCTATCCTGTAGTCGGGACGTTAGAGGAGTTTCACTGTGGGCAACCATCCACAACATTTATAAATCGGAAAACTAGAAACAGCGTGCTTCTCTTGCACTGTTGGCGTCGGCCTTCAGGCTGTTCAGAACGTAACGCATTAATTGCTGGTGATGGTGGAGGTGGCGATACAGCTGTCGTGATGGAGGCGGGCGTGGTGGTGCAGATACTTTGGTTGGTGGTGGTAGTGGTGGTGGTATTGTTGATGGTTACAGTAATGAGGCTTGTTCACGAGGCGCAGCGATTCAAAGCGCTGCTCAGCGCTGGACAGCGCTTGCGCCGTGAAACGGCTTGTTCAGGACGCGTAGCGCTGCAAAACGCTGCATGTGATTCGGCGCTTTGCAGCGCTGCGCCTCCTGAACAAGCCGTTTCACGGCGCAAGCGCTGTCCAGCGCTGAGCAGCGCTTTGAATCGCTGTGCCTCGCGAACAAGCCTATTGTGGCGATTATAGTCGTTGGTAATGAGGGTATGGCCGCTCCTTCCCATGTGGAATTATATGCAAAGTAGTTCTGATCACACAACAAGCGCATTGGTTTTCATCACTTTACTGAGGGAGGAATATTCGAGCATGCTCGGCTCTGTGTGGACGAGAGAGGCATAGAGATTGTATCCATGCATTACTCATAGCGCTGTGATTACATTCTTCTAAGCTAACATGCGCTGAGCTTTGTTGGAATTGCCAACTCATTATTGAGCCAAGCCATCTGCATTCAGCACCGTTTCTTGCAGACGTGTTCCCAGTGGAACGTGCAACTGTAGTCGTGCCACTTGTACGGAGATGTAGCGTTCTTCAACATGCATGCACAGTGTTCAGATGACTGATAATTATTTGGCTGGCCAGCAACCCAGTCAGTGAAGGCCAGGGGAGTGTAGCTGGTAGCTGAAACTCAACGTCCTTCATGGCCGAGGTCAGTGACGCCAATCCAATAGCACTCTCCTCCTGAGTTTGCTGTGCAAACGAAAAGGAACGAAACTGAAAATAAAATGGCTCTTGTTTTGGTTGAATATATAATAAAACTCAAAAGGACGAGGAAATGTTTTACTGCAGTTAGGGTTTCAATTATTGTATTAGTGGTTGGGACCAAAACTTTCCTGTCTTGGGTGATGTGCTAATAATCATTGAAATTATATATCCTTTGTTTCGTCTGGTTAAATCTAGTTTGATTAAGTTTTCAGTCATTCGGATTGGCTCGGCTTGCTTTGGTTTGGCTTGCTTTCCTGTGCGTTTCTTTGCTTTGCTTAGATGTCTTTTGCTGTGCCTTATCTGACTTTTTGACCTCCCCTTCCCTTGCTTTGCCTTGCTTTACTGTGTCGTGTTTGACCTGCCCTTCCCTTGCTTTGTCTTGCTTTACTGTGTCGTGTTTGACCTGCCCTTCCCTTGCTTTGTCTTGCTTTACTGTGTCGTGTTTGACCTGCCCTTCACTTGCTTTGCCTTGCTTTACTGTGTCGTGTTTGACCTGCCCTTCACTTGCTTTGTCTTGCTTTACTGTGTCGTGTTTGACCTGCCCTTTCCTTGCTTTGCCTTGCTTTACTGTGTCTTGTTTGACCTGCCCTTCCCTTGCTTTGTCTTGCTTTACTGTGTCGTGTTTGACCTGCCCTTCCCTTTCTTTGTCTTGCTTTCCTGTGTCTTGTTTGACCTGCCATTCCTTGCTTTGTCTTGCTTTACTGTGTCTTGTTTGACCTGCCCTTCCCTTTCTTTGTCTTGCTTTACTGTGTCGTGTATGACCTGCCCTTCACTTGCTTTGCCTTGCTTTACTGTGTCTTGTTTGACCTGCCCTTCACTTGCTTTGTCTTGCTTTACTGTGTCGTGTTTGACCTGCCCTTCCCTTGCTTTGTCTTGCTTTACTGTGTCGTGTTTGACCTGCCCTTCACTTGCTTTGCCTTGCTTTACTGTGTTGTGTTTGACCTGCCCTTCACTTGCTTTGCCTTGCTTTACTGTGTCATGTTTGACCTGCCATTCCTTGCTTTGCCTTGCTTTACTGTGTATTGTTTGACCTGCCCTTCACTTGCTTTGCCTTGCTTTGCCTTGCTTTACTGTGTCGTGTTTGACCTGCCCTTCCCTTGCTTTGCCTTGCTTTGCCTTGCTTTACTGTGTCTTGTTTGACCTGCCCTTCACTTGCTTTGCCTTGCTTTGCCTTGCTTTACTGTGTCTTGTTTGACCTGCCCTTCACTTGCTTTGCCTTGCTTTCCTGTGTCTTGTTTGACCTGCCCTTCACTTGCTTTGCCTTGCTTTACTGTGTCGTGTTTGACCTGCCCTTCACTTGCTTTGCCTTGCTTTGCCTTGTTTTACTGTGTCGTGTTTGACCTGCCCTTCACTTGCTTTGCCTTGCTTTACTGTGTCGTGTTTGACCTGCCCTTCACTTGCTTTGCCTTGCTTTACTGTGTCATGTTTGACCTGCCATTCCTTGCTTTGCCTTGCTTTACTGTGTTGTGTTTGACCTGCCCTTCACTTGCTTTGCCTTGCTTTACTGTGTCATGTTTGACCTGCCATTCCTTGCTTTGCCTTGCTTTACTGTGTCGTGTTTGACCTGCCCTTCCCTTGCTTTGCCTTGCTTTACTGTGTCGTGTTTGACCTGCCCTTTCCTTTCTTTGTCTTGCTTTCCTGTGTCTTGTTTGACCTGCCATTCCTTGCTTTGTCTTGCTTTACTGTGTCTTGTTTTACCTGCCCTTCACTTGCTTTGCCTTGCTTTACTGTGTCTTGTTTGACCTGCCCTTCCCTTGCTTTGCCTTGCTTTACTGTGTCGTGTTTGACCTGCCCTTTCCTTGTTTTGGCCTTGCTTTTCTGTGTCGTGCTTGACCTGCCCTTCACTTGCTTTGCCTTGCTTTACTGTGTCGTGTTTGACCTGCCCTTCCCTTGCTTTGCCTTGCTTTGCCTTGCTTTACTGTGTCGTGTTTGACCTGCCCTTTCCTTTCTTTGTCTTGCTTTCCTGTGTCTTGTTTGACCTGCCATTCCTTGCTTTGTCTTGCTTTACTGTGTCTTGTTTGACCTGCCCTTCACTTGCTTTGCCTTGCTTTACTGTGTCTTGTTTGACCTGCCCTTCCCTTGCTTTGCCTTGCTTTACTGTGTCGTGTTTGACCTGCCCTTCCCTTGCTTTGCCTTGCTTTACTGTGTCTTGTTTGACCTGCCCTTCACTTGCTTTGCCTTGCTTTACTGTGTCGTGTTTGACCTGCCCTTCCCTTGCTTTGCCTTGCTTTACTGTGTCTTGTTTGACCTGCCCTTCACTTGCTTTGCCTTGCTTTACTGTGTCTTGTTTGACCTGCCCTTCCCTTGCTTTGCCTTGCTTTACTGTGTCGTGTTTGACCTGCCCTTTCCTTGTTTTGGCCTTCCTTTACTGTGTCGTGTTTGACCTGCCCTTCACTTGCTTTGTCTTGCTTTACTGTGTCGTGTTTGACCTGCCCTTCCCTTGCTTTGCCTTCCTTTACTGTGTCGTGTTTGACCTGCCCTTCACTTGCTTTGCCTTGCTTTACTGTGTCGTGTTTGACCTGCCCTTTCCTTGTTTTGGCCTTCCTTTACTGTGTCGTGTTTGACCTGCCCTTCACTTGCTTTGTCTTGCTTTACTGTGTCGTGTTTGACCTGCCCTTCACTTGCTTTGTCTTGCTTTACTGTGTCGTGTTTGACCTGCCCTTCACTTGCTTTGTCTTGCTTTACTGTGTCGTGTTTGACCTGCCCTTCACTTGCTTTGCCTTGCTTTACTGTGTCGTGTTTGACCTGCCCTTCACTTGCTTTGCCTTGCTTTACTGTGTCGTGTTTGACCTGCCCTTTCCTTGTTTTGGCCTTCCTTTACTGTGTCTTGTTTTACCTGCCCTTCACTTGCCTTGCCTTGCTTTACTGTGTCTTGTTTGACCTGCCCTTCCCTTGCTTTGCCTTGCTTTACTGTGTCGTGTTTGACCTGCCCTTTCCTTGTTTTGGCCTTGCTTTTCTGTGTCGTGTTTGACCTGCCCTTCCCTTGCTTTGTCTTGCTTTCCTGTGTCGTGTTTGACCTGCCCTTCACTTGCTTTGGCTTCCTTTACTGTGTCGTGTTTGACCTGCCCTTCACTTGCTTTGCCTTGCTTTACTGTGTCGTGTTTGACCTTCCCTTATCTTGTTTTGCCTTGCTTTACTGTGTCGTGTTTGACCTGCCCTTCACTTGCTTTGTCTTGCTTTACTGTGTCGTGTTTGACCTGCCCTTCACTTGCTTTGCCTTGCTTTACTGTGTCTTGTTTGACCTGCCCTTCCCTTGCTTTGCCTTGCTTTACTGTGTCTTGTTTGACCTGCCCTTCACTTGCTTTGCCTTGCTTTACTGTGTCTTGTTTGACCTGCCCTTCCCTTGCTTTGCCTTGCTTTACTGTGTCGTGTTTGACCTGCCCTTCCCTTGTTTTGGCCTTCCTTTACTGTGTCGTGTTTGACCTGCCCTTCACTTGCTTTGTCTTGCTTTACTGTGTCGTGTTTGACCTGCCCTTCACTTGCCTTGCTTTGCCTTACTTTACTGTGTCGTGTTTGACCTGCCCTTCACTTGCTTTGCCTTGCTTTACTGTGTCGTGTTTGACCTGCCCTTTCCTTGTTTTGGCCTTCCTTTACTGTGTCGTGTTTGACCTGCCCTTCACTTGCTTTGTCTTGCTTTACTGTGTCGTGTTTGACCTGCCCTTCACTTGCTTTGTCTTGCTTTACTGTGTCGTGTTTGACCTGCCCTTCACTTGCTTTGTCTTGCTTTACTGTGTCGTGTTTGACCTGCCCTTCACTTGCTTTGTCTTGCTTTACTGTGTCGTGTTTGACCTGCCCTTCACTTGCTTTGCCTTCCTTTACTGTGTCGTGTTTGACCTGCCCTTCACTTGCTTTGCCTTGCTTTACTGTGTCGTGTTTGACCTGACCTTCCTTGTTTTGGCCTTCCTTTACTGTGTCGTGTTTGACCTGCCCTTCACTTGCTTTGCCTTGCTTTACTGTGTCGTGTTTGACCTGCCCTTTCCTTGTTTTGGCCTTCCTTTACTGTGTCGTGTTTGACCTGCCCTTCACTTGCTTTGTCTTGCTTTACTGTGTCGTGTTTGACCTGCCCTTCACTTGCTTTGCCTTCCTTTACTGTGTCGTGTTTGACCTGCCCTTCACTTGCTTTGCCTTGCTTTACTGTGTCGTGTTTGACCTGCCCTTCCCTTGCTTTGTCTTGCTTTACTGTGTCGTGTTTGACCTGCCCTTCACTTGCTTTGTCTTGCTTTACTGTGTCGTGTTTGACCTGCCCTTCCCTTGCCTTGCTTTACTGTGTCTTGTTTGACCTGCCCTTCACTTGCTTTGTCTTGCTTTACTGTGTCGTGTTTGACCTGCCCTTTCCTTGCTTTGCCTTGCTTTACTGTGTCGTGTTTGACCTGCCCTTCACTTGCTTTGCCTTGCTTTACTGTGTCGTGTTTGACCTGCCCTTCACTTGCTTTGCCTTCCTTTACTGTGTCGTGTTTGACCTGCCCTTCACTTGCTTTGTCTTGTTTTACTGTGTCGTGTTTGACCTGCCCTTCACTTGCTTTGCCTTCCTTTACTGTGTCTTGTTTGACCTGCCCTTCACTTGCCTTCCCTTGCTTTGCCTTGCTTTACTGTGTCGTGTTTGACCTGCCCTTCACTTGCTTTGCCTTGCTTTGTCTTGCTTTACTGTGTCCTGTTTGACCTGCCCTTCACTTGCTTTGTCTTGCTTTCCTGTGTCTTGTTTGACCTGCCCTTCCCTTGCTTTGCCTTGCTTTACTGTGTCGTGTTTGACCTGCCCTTCACTTGCTTTGCCTTGCTTTACTGTGTCGTGTTTGACCTGCCCTTCACTTGCTTTGCCTTGCTTTACTGTGTCGTGTTTGACCTGCCCTTCCCTTGCTTTGTCTTGCTTTACTGTGTCGTGTTTGACCTGCCCTTCCCTTGCTTTGTCTTGCTTTACTGTGTCGTGTTTGACCTGCCCTTCACTTGCTTTGCCTTGCTTTCCTGTGTCGTGTTTGACCTGCCCTTCCCTTGCTTTGCCTTGCTTTACTGTGTCGTGTTTGACCTGCCCTTCCCTTGCTTTGCCTTGCTTTCCTGTGTCGTGTTTGACCTGCCCTTCACTTGCTTTGCCTTGCTTTACTGTGTCGTGTTTGACCTGCCCTTCACTTGCTTTGCCTTGCTTTACTGTGTCGTGTTTGACCTGCCCTTCACTTGCTTTGCCTTGCTTTACTGTGTCGTGTTTGACCTGCCCTTCCCTTGCTTTGCCTTGCTTTACTGTGTCGTGTTTGACCTGCCCTTCCCTTGCTTTGCCTTGCTTTACTGTGTCTTGTTTGACCTGCCCTTCCCTTGCTTTGCCTTGCTTTCCTGTGTCGTGTTTGACCTGCCCTTCCCTTGCTTTGTCTTGCTTTACTGTGTCGTGTTTGACCTGCCCTTCCCTTGCTTTGCCTTGC